>VWZK01022235.1:951659-1014799 GCA_013396935.1 Baryphthengus martii
TTTAGCCACTCATCTGGGAAGATTTTCAATGCAATTAATTATTAGAAATAAGAGTTTGAAATAAGTTTAACTTCTTTTTAAGTTCATTTCTAGTAAGAAATAGGAAACATTTTGTGAATATATTGAATTGAGAAAAAGCTGCATTTTTAACATCTTCTCATGTTTCTGAATTTTCATACATGGTCTACCACCAATTGCATTGCTTTTGTTTCTTGTGCAGTCTGTCCCGTAAAGTAGTAGTCTGTTGAGATAAAATGACAAGAGTTGCCAAATTCTTGTCATTCTTTCAGCAGAGATTTGACTTGTGACATGAGTGACACTGACAAAGAGACAGGATAAAGCTGAGTACTAACAGCAGTTTCAGAAGTGTCTGCAGGTACCTTACTACCTGATTCACTTGGATTTTCTGTGAAAACAGTCCTGCCTCTTCCCAGAACTCTGAGCTTGAGTTTATTCTCCTTTACCTTGTCAAATAAATCCATAACCTTTACCCTTTATGTTGAGTTTATTTTTTTACCCTTTTGTTATGGAACGTAAAAAGAATTTAAGAATTATTGGTTTTTTAAGAAAGAAGAAATACAGAGAAGCATAGAAAGGTATCTTTTAAGCTTCAGCTAGCAGTTCAAGTTGCTGCTGGTTTGGGCTTAGGAGAAAGGTATTTTTTAAGCTCCAGCTAACATTAGTTCAAGTTGCTACTGGTGATTGAGATTTGGGTTTAGGAGCTTAGATCCAAACTGTAGAAGCTGAATTGTTGCCAAGAATCATTATCTGTAAGACATGAAAAAATCTGACCAGCTTCTGCTGCTGTGCTGACCACAGTTTACCCTTTTCACTACTTGGGACCTGAAATATTCAACTATGTCCCAGAGCATTTTTTCATAGCATATATAGAAGGAGATTGAAACAAGCAACTACTGTTAACTGCTATAACACAAATCACTACATAGAGTAAAGTCATCTAGTACTTGCATTTTTCCTTAGTAGTTCAGACTTCATCTGTAAAGTCTTCAGTTTGCTATTTATAGATTGATTATAAGCCTGCAAGATACACACATGCATACACACTTGCCTGTATAATTAGAAATTGAAAAATGAGAGTTAACTAACTTTTGGCAGTCTCTTAAAAATAATGAAAAATTGACAAAAAAAGCTTGAAAACTCTAAGTTATGTTCTGTAATATCATTGTCTTCCTGCAGTCATACACACAGAGGGCAAATTTAACCCTTTTATATTCTGCTTAGTTTGTAGTGTGGTTTTATTGTATTTGAGATGGGTAGTTTAGAAAAAAACCCAACCAGATAGTTAGTAGTTACTGCCCAGATAGTAGGGGACAGACGAGGAGCTTTTTGCTATTTTTTTCCCCTTTTACAATTTCAAACTTTCAGTCAGCATGTCAATCTGCTCACTGTGGTTAATGCTTCACTGGGAATAGAAAATCAATTACTATGTGAGATAAACTGTATAAAATGTTAGCATAAACCATACAAACACTTTTGCTTGAAGGAGACCTGTTAAGGTCCAAGAAGATCAATATTTTCCAGCAGGTCCTGAAAGTCTGATAGACCATATCTGCTGGTTTTAGGAGGTAACGAAACTGCCAATGACCTTGCTGTCATGATCTATGGAAATTACATTCATAAGCACTGGGCATCCATAAGTAAATCTCCTAGTGATTTCCTCATTCCTTTGACGAAATGAAACCACTGAAAAGTGGCTTTTGTTTTTTCTAGCTCTGATTTCTTTAATTGTTATCTGAAAACAATGAAAAGAGAGTTTTTGGTTTTTCAGGTATCAAAAATTAAAACAAACTTATTTAAAGATGATAAGATTTTTGTGTTGTGTTTTGTTTCGCTCTTTCTTTTCTGGAAAGTATGGCAAAATAAAACAAAACCTATACTTTCAAGAAAGCCATTGAAAAGATTTAGGAATTGACAAGAAAGTATTATTTCATGCTCTGTGCTTGTGCTGTTAATCAAAGCAGTGAATGGTAACTACTTTCCTGAAAGTCAATTTCTGGAACCTAAGTGAATAAAGAAACCTCTGTAACTTTACTAAGTCGTATAAGTAAATATGACAACTTGTTTTCTAGATCACTTTTCTAAAAATGCAAAAAAAATGCACCTTTCTAACTTAAAATACTTTGCTAATGAAAACTTGTGCTAAGCAGGGAAAAAAATTAAAGGCATGTAAGGCTTCAGGTTGTTTTGATTTTGATGAAGTCAATGACAGAAATGTTTTAAAGGACACTCACAAGGATGCCTTGGTGGCATTGTCTTTAATAGCCCAGGATGGAAACATGAATGTTCTTTACAAAACAGTCACACTATGAATGAACATTAGGCTTCCTAAGGCTGATAAGGTCTGTTCTGTTTGTGTTTTTTAGTAATTCTTTTTCAGTGTTGAATAACAAAGGAAGAAAGTTATTCCAGGGTTATAACTGAGGAGAAAAGCCTGTCCTCTAAACTTTTGAGCTTATAAATATGATAATCTTGCTATCATTTTGCCTAAAAACCAAGCAGCCTATCCTTTATCATTTCTTGATTTGCTTTGATGTGCTGTCCATTTAACCACTTTATGTAGTATCCTAAACCGTAATGTAAGAGCATCAGACAACTCTGTCGCAGTCTTCAAAAAGAAGCTTGTATTTCTCTAGCTAGAGTTTAATAACCATGCAGAAGGAAGACAAGTCCAAAATAGAGATGGGAAGCTTGGGATCCCAGTAACATCTGCTGCCTTTTTCACAGGTTACAAAAGTTAAATTTCACAGCTCTTTGGAGAATCAGTTACATTTGCTTCAATATCCAAAGACAATGCAAGCGCAGAGAAAGACAGAAAGGTCAGGGATCCTGATAAATCAAGTGTTCAGAACAGTATCTCTTTTGACCATACCTATCAAAAAAGTACCAGAGCCCTTGGGCAGAAAAAAACAAGGCACCTTTTCAACTACAGTGATCCTTTGGACTAAATACCACTGACAAATCTATTCTGTCATGAACATTTACACCAACCTCAAGAACCAGTAAATAAGTCTCTGGTAACTTAGCAAATGATATGGCTGGGAGATTTTATATTTCTTCAGTGAGGACCAAATCTCATTCAGGGACCACTGAAGATAGTGGAATCCTTTCCTTTGAGCCCAGGGAGCTTAGGATTTGGTTCTTGGTTTAATTTTTAAATTAATT
Organism: Baryphthengus martii; assembly: GCA_013396935.1. Classification (NCBI taxonomy): domain Eukaryota; kingdom Metazoa; phylum Chordata; class Aves; order Coraciiformes; family Momotidae; genus Baryphthengus; species Baryphthengus martii. The sequence goes on from VWZK01022235.1 coordinate 954,843, forward strand.
ATTTTTATTATTATTATTTTCAAATATCCAATATTTAAAATTTTCCATGATGCTTAGGGACCACATGACAAGTATGATTCAAAGATATTATAGGAAAAAGTCCCCTCCGTCCAGAGCTAAAGTTTAAAAAAAGAATGACTTTTTTTCAAGTATGTCTCAATTGCCAAAAACAACGAACAATACAAATTGCGTTAGCTCAGTCTGCCGAACCCCAACCTAGTATCTTTATCTTTTCTTCTAAAGAGAGAAAATAACTAATACTTAGTGCTTTTTATTTCTCCTATTTTACTTTCTCACTTCTTTCACTGAGGCAAGTCAGAGTTGATAAGGAAAACAGCTGAGAGAGAGAAAGCAAGAAGTTCTTCATATTTCTGTTATTCTCTAGTTAGAGAGCTTATTATTTTCATGCAGCCTTCTTCCCCACTTATGGGCCTCTCATACAAGAGAGCACATTCAGACCTCAGGCTCTCAAACTAGCCTCAAGAGCAGGGTTGTGGATAATTCTCATTTTTGTTCTTTTTTGGCAATAAACAAAAGCCTTTTTATTTTTCTGATTATATTTTTTATTAGCACTTGCATAACCATTGCATTTTTATTTCACTGACTCTCGGCTAGCATCAAGAAGTAGCCTTCATTTTCCTAGCCAGTTCAAAAGCTGAATCGATTATGCTCATCAACCTCTCAAATTAACCTATTCAAGTCTAATTGGTTGATTCTTTTGTTTCTAAGCTTTCATCTACAGGGAAATTTCACCTTTGGGAACACAGCTGGACGAGCCAAGCATGCTTCCTCACTAATTTATGTTTCTGCTTCTGATTTTAAGGTAACTGCAGAAATCAGGCCTTTCTAGGGAGATTCCTCCCTTATGCCACTAAATGCCATGTGTTTTCACCACATCCTGACACTAACAATCCTTTGAGATATATATTACTGCGCAACTAAAACCTCATTAATAGTTCTGTTTTGATTATGATTCTGGACTGGGACCTTCAGTTGTGAAAATCTTGTCTAGAGTGGTACCCTTTAAGAATTAGGAACCTTATGAAAGAAGGACTTCAACAACTTTCTCAAAACCCTTAAACTACAATTTCATCTATAGTGTTGTTACAAATCATGAGCTACAGTATTAAGAATTTTAGAAAAAGACTCTTTCCAACTTCTCATTTTTTCCATTTTCAGTCACGAGAGACTCCAGAACTATTTGAAAATAGATCTCATATGTTGTTATTTCCCAAACTGTTATCTTGAATAAAAAAAAAAAAAAAAGAAAAAGAAAAGAAACTATTGTATTAGCAGAAATCTAGATACAATTTCTCCTATTTCATAGAAATTTATGAAAAAAAGCTCATAGAGAAGAAAACTTTGTGTGGCTTCCCTACACAGTAAATAATTTCCAAAGAAAACAAAATAAAATCATCACATTAAGTTCTTCAATATGCTATCGTGATTTCAAATATACAGAAGTTGTAAAATAACAACAACATTTTTTTCTCATTGTAATACCACAGACACCACATAAAAGTTTATATTAGTGCTCTGGTGTAGGCACAGGAGTATGAGGTCTTTATACATGCAGTCCTTAGTACTCACAAACCCCACATTCCATGGTAGGGTTGAGAACCTGATGACATGGCAGTCAAAGATTTATTCTCACACATACAATAGCTTGCACAAAATGTGATTTCAAAGACACAAGCAGGACTGATGTAGTTCCAAAGGAGAATCTTCTTTATTTTGTGCTCCCATCTATTTTCATAAATCAAATATGTTTAAAGTAATTCTAATTGTTGAAGAGTTCCCACTGTGTATTCCTGCAGTAACCAGTGAAGACTATAACAGAAAGGGCAAAACAAGAGCTAAGAGAAATTAGCTCTAGCTGAATCAGTGACTCATTCAATGAAACAACTCTGAGATACATTCAACTCAGCTGGAAAAAAACAACAGACCTAGACTGCAGAATTCCTCACTGAGAAAAAATAATTATAAATAGTGAATTAGAGCGCATTTTTTTTGTTTTTTTTAATCAAAAAGCCTGAAACTATTTTCAAATTAAGTCTGGATTTGTGTATATATTTCAGCATTTATGTATTTCAGTTGTGTTGCTGTACAAGGATAGTTGTAGAATCTTTGTCCTTCCTGTGTTCCTTGTTTGTTATCCTTACATTTGATCTTACATTGATCAATGTAAGGCATGACAATGATCGAAGGAATCAGGATCCCTCAAGGACAGACTTTATGGAAATATGGGGAGGTATCTTTTAAAAAATTTTATTCACATAGCTCTACATTCTCTAGTTTCTCTCCAGTTGAGAATATAGATTTGCATATGTCTGGCTGCAGAGAGAGGCAAAACCTTGTCGCCCAAACATATAGTCTTCTAAAAATGAATGTCATTTTTAATTGGTTTCTGAGGCCACAACTTCAAACAGTTTCTCTATCTTCTTATGGTTTATTGTGCAGAGATACATTTGATTCCCAATACCTAAGTGTCCTGGTTTGAGTTAAACAGAACAATTCTATTCAGTGATTTTACTTTTCAGCTAAGTTCCTTTAACTAACTGCACCTTCTGAAGTTAGCAGCAGATTTTTGTAGCCAGTGCCTGCCTCTAGCAGTGATAACGCTTCATGTTTAGAGTTAGTACTGAGGGTTGGTGTGCAAGACCAAGGCCACTGCTGGATCTTGTGCACTACGTTAGGAGGTGCAGGAAGTAAAAGGCCACACCTGCAGGGAGGAGCAGACAGATGGGTGCCCTTAAACTGACCTATGGGGTATTCCATCCCATAGACGCCATATTCGGATGCTGGGGGCCCTTGCTCAGTTGCTCTTGGCTTGGGGGGCTCTTACTCTGGACTCAGATTCTTCCTCATTTCTTCAATGGTCAACATCCAAGGAGGACTGTGTCCATTATGCCTTTAATCCTGATCCAAGTGTTCTTGAATCCAGTACCAGAATCTAGCTCCTGAACACAGTTCCCTTCTGCTGCTGGTCCCTGTCTGGGACTTTCCCGGTGCCTGCTCCACAACATCAGTTGTGATGGTGACATAATTGCCATCAGGGGAGTTTGGGTTCAATACTGGTTTTGTATATATTTTTATATATTCCATTTTATTATTACTATTTTCCTTTTCATTAAAGCTGCTCTAGTTTCCTTTTCTAATCAGTAAGTCTCTCTCCCTCATTTCTTTTCTTTTCCCCTTTGGGGAGGGAGGGGAGTTAACAGAGAGCATCTAGGGGGCTGCCCTGACCCTGAACCATGACACTAAGAAAGCAGGGTAATTGTGTTATGAATTTTCCTCCATTTTATCAGAAGAATATATAATATTGCAGTATAAGGGCATGCATCTACCAGGACGAATCACTGTATTCAGATTCAAATGTTTCACACAGAATTTTTATCAAAACAGTTAAAAACGTGGTAGTTGCATGCTTATGTTAATCAGAAGCAGTCATGTTCAGGATAGGTACGTATTTGACTTTCTTTAGGCTGTGATTTTTATCCTTTTGAAATATACTCACTGTCTTTTGCATGTATGTGTAGCCATCTGATACTACAGTGGCATTTTGCCTGCTCGTGATGCAGCATGTCCATGCCACAAGATTATAACTAAAATGACAAGTATTAAAATACTTCCCATCCTGGCTCTCAACTGCATTTAGCTATGTATGAGGAAAAAGAGAAATTCAGCCTGCCTGACATACTATGGAAATGGATATACTGAGAAAAATTCCCAAATCTGTAAAGCAAAAGAAAGGAGAACGCTTCCACCAAAACACACATATTAAAAAAGTCCAAATCTCAGCACAGTAAATCCTTAAAGGATACCAAGAAAGGAAACTCTCAGGAATTTTATCCTGCCAAATGACAGCATATTTCACTCACTCATACGTAGTCCTGTACAAAGGACTAGACATATACAAAACCAGCAGTAAAAGCATGAAATGCAACACTTACTCACTGTAAGAGCAGCAGAGGTTACAGTAGTGACTATTCCCTACTCTCTTCACCATCATGCAGTTTAACACACATCACCTATTTTAAAAAAAGTAGGTGTATGAATCACTCACCAAAGACCTCTCTGAACACTCTATGCTATTTAGAAAAGATAGAGCTCTGACTGTCTTCTATTAAAAAGTCCTGTAAGAGGCCTAGGGCACAGTTCATTGCTTCTGTGCATCTGACACAATGGGGTACGTAAGGTGAAATAGATTGGACACATTAGTTTAATCATATCCTAAAGCACACAAGGCAGTAATGTCAAAGAGGTAAGATTATTTTTTTTTTCTAAGAAAGTTTCAGAGAAAGGCCAATGCCTTTATAAAATGAGATTTTAAGCCTCTACTGAAAATATATATGCTGTCCAAGAAGAAAACAACATTAATGACAAATTCCTACCGGTTTTTTATTGATACCAGATTTGCCTTAACAATTAATCTCCCTGAAAGGCTATTAGAACAGTGGTAATGACAAAAGCAGCTCTCCGTATGTATTAACTGTTGGGATAATAGTACAAATTCAGTTGAAAAATGTTAACACTTAACTTGTTATTATCTGCATCCAGAGAAGGCTTAATTATACCTTTAAGTATCTGAAGTAAATGACCATTTTAACTGTGGTACTGCTTCAGATTTGTGTTACTAATTTTTTTTCTTGACTCTTTTTATAAGCCTCTCATTTTGTAGTTAAATAAAAGACGAATTAGTGATCACTGCAATCAACAGAAAAAAAAGTATGTCACTGTAATTGTTATATGAAAATAAGAGGGCAATACTCTGACTTCATTTGAAATTACACCATTGATCCTGAGATGCTGTTCACTCCCTGTCCTTGTGAAGTCCCTATCACATGTTCTTGAGAGCAGCAAGCTCTATTTCATAGTTTAGTTACGTTATTAGGTGCTTTCAAGAATCAGTAAATGAAGATATAAATACTCCTATACAACTGACCAACTTTTCAAAAACTGTTCTGCAAATCAGAAAGAAAAATCCCTATATTTGAAAACCCTAAGTTACTCCAGGACAAATCTGAAAGAGAGAGAGCCTAGAGAGGCATAAACTTAGGTGGCTTCTGCACTGATTGTTCAGTCTGGTAATTCCTTGTTTGTAACATCTGAATGGTTTACTTCTGTCCTGGTTCAAGAGGACTCATAGAAGTCATTACCTTCCCAAAATGTCCAGTATTCTCATGCATTGGAACATCGATTTTGTAGGATGAGTTCTTTAACACCACAAGCTTCTAAAAGTGTTGTATTCAAAAGAAACCATCCTTGGTGGAAAAACAAGAGATTAATAGCAAACATTCACGTAATACAATGACAAACAGGAAAGGCATAAGTTAATAGGAAGATTTGCTAGAAAGCTACTCAAATATTTATCAGAATCAAACATTTCTTAACTCTGAGTCTTGATCACTTAGTTATTGAGAACAACTCAGTGAACTCTGTGATTTGATTCCTTAAATGTCATAACAGCCTAAATGGCAACAGTTCAACCCCAAACTGCTACTGAAAGCAGTGATACTATAAAATGCTTTTATAACTGGACAGTAGTAGAGATGCCAAGTGCCCATTTAGTTAATTTATTATATACATTAAAAAATTGATGTCAGTTCCATGATTGAATACATTTCCTTAAGTGACCTGGACCACTGAGGAAATTATGTTTTAAATACTTCCTGATATAATATTTACAAAGTCACTAACAGATTTGGACACAGAAGTATATGGTTTAATGCTTCCCTTTCAGTGAGGAAACTAGGAATACTTTCAAAACTGACTACCAATTCAGGAATCTTAGATTACTGTATCTTGAAGGAACTTGATTATTTGTACCAAATCCAGAAAATGTTATCTGAAACATAAATACCTGTTGCCTGATTTAGAGTGAATATCCAAACCCAATCTTAAGAAAGAGCTTCTAGGCACCAGCTGATAGTATGAATTTCTATAATGAAAGATGCGAAGTGAATTCAGGGTAACTAAACACAACTGAAAATTATTCATTTGCTACATAAAATAACTCTACAATTCATAGGACAGGAACTGATCATGATTCATTAGTCATGTTGAAAAATAATTGATTCCATGCAATTTGATTTCTAGCAATGGAACAATTCAAGGAGGAGGACACTTGCCTTTCAGCACGAATAGAAAGCATACTGTGCTGCAACAGACTGAATCATAGAATTGTCAGAGTTAGAAGGGACCTTAAAGACCATCTAGTTCTAACTCCCCTGCCATGGGCAAGGACACCTCCCACTAGATCAGGTTGCTCAGAGCCTCGTCTAACCTGGCCTTAAAAACTTCCAGGGATGGGGCTAACTTCTAGGGATGGGGTTACAGAGTGAGCAATATCTCAAGAGAACAGAGAGAGCTTGAAATTGTGTCTCTGAATTGTTTTAAGTGGAAAAAAAAAATAATTCAAAATCATCAGGAATGGTGCCTGTTACCTTTTCCCCCAGTAGCTGAGTAGTTTAAGAGCTCCTTAGAGATGAAGACCTATACAGAACTTGGTTCTCAGTCCAAAAGAATCAGAACTGAAATCTTCCATTTTATAATACTGTCCTAAACAGTAACTTACAGTACTCAACTCTGAGTGAATCTCCCAATCCTTAGTGGTGGTGGTGGTTTTCCATTTCTTACCACATGTGAGATCAAGAAAGAAAACCACTTCACCTGTACCCCTTGGGCAAAGACATATCCAGGAGATGAAAAATCTGAGCAAAATTGAATCCTTCAGCAAGAGAATTCATGTAAGCAACCAGACATCTGTCATGTCATATTGAAATATCACCAGTGGGGAGAACATCCAAGTCTATGAAGCAGCGCTAAAATATTAGCATCACATTACGAATCCCTGGAGCTATTCATTCTTTACTTCTGTCCACCATATTTATTTCAAAAAATATATGGTTTTCTAAACAAAATAAATTTGTAAATAAAAGAATTATACAAGAACTGTTAATGGTGCCTTATAAGAGTCTATTGTGTTTTCTCATGGGGTCTAAATTGTAGTGAGCAGAATGATCTTGGGAATTTTGAGTTAATTTGTGTTTTGCTTTTGACACCTTTATTATAGCCAGATAACTCAGTAGCGCATGCTAGCATACCATCATATAATTTCAAGACTTCTTTACAGTAATTCTTCTAACTTATTTTGCTAACAGAATGCCTCCAAGATTCAGCTCACCTTTTTGATTCAGCCCACCTTTGTCCTTTCATTACCAAATACAATTAGCAAAGATAAATAATTCAAAAATAGCATGCCATGCTGTTCGCTATTTCCACCACATGAAGCATTCCTGATCCTTTTCTACCTCACTTCTGCAGTCAAAACACAACTAAAAATATAGGTTAGCTTCAAAGGATCAAGTCTGATTTCTACATTTTTCAAAGGCTGAGGGGATCTTTGTCTCCAGGTTTTGCTTTTGGAGTTACGTAGAGAACAGGACACCAGCCTTGACACCAGTCACTTATACAATTCAGATTCCCAAGTGCTTGTATGCACTTACAAATACATTATTGGATGCAGTGTATATGACAAAAGTTTATCATGTTATCAGAAATAAGGCAGTCCTATTTCATATATCAATATGTTTTACCAGAAGTTTTGTGTGTCAGACGAAAAATTTTAGTCATATTCGGGCAATGACATCTTCTATACCTGAATCGTGATCATCCTACAAAGCTGATCTGCTTCAATGTCAGTATGTTATCATTTGTTATGCAGAAGTAGATGTAGATAAAATGTTGTTCCTGGTAAAATAGTTGTTTTCCTCTTGTTTGGCTGCAGGGAAGGCAGGAAAATACTATGCGAAAGTTTCCAGTAGACAAAAGTCCATGTTACCAATATTTCCAATGCATAGAGTTGTTACGTAAATAGATCTGTTTCTGGCAACGCCAAGCAACTGAAAGGCTGAAAACACAATGTTCATCATTCATACCTAATAGCAGGAAAGTTGAGGGTTAAAACCTTCTCTTCATGTAGGTATTTGCTTGTTATTGATACATTGCATTCATATTACACTTCATGAGTATAAAACAAAACAAAAAAATGACTCAGTGTATGCTAACATACAAAAGATGCAGAGCTAAATAAAGAATTAATGCTTACAGTTTTCGAGGTTATTAAAAACTAAAAGAATATAAAAAAATCATGAAATTTAAATGAAGGAGATTAAGTAACTTTTATAGGGCAAATATATAAAATTTGAAACTTGTGCTACAAAATGTTGTGAAGGTCATGTGGCTTTGGAAAACAGGTAGAAATACTGGTCGAAGAAAAATCTACCTAGGACTTAAACAGAAACATTTTTTGCAGGAGGGAGTGCTCTCATCTGCAGAATGCTGCGGAAACATTCTGGAAGGAGTATGCCTCTTTGTTTCCCTGTTCTGTACACAGCTTTGTATCAACTACCTGTTGCTGAGACAGCACACTCTTAGCTGGTTTTCACGCAAAATTTGTGCAAAACCTGCCATCTGAAATAGATGCTTGGTTATTAAAAAGTATAAGGTATATAGATACAGCCATTGCATAAGTTTGCTCACCTTACCTGTTAGACATTGAAATGCCTTAATATCAGCCTACTGAAACACCTTAAATCTGGATGGACTTTGAATGAGATTTAAATGTTTACCCAAAGAAATGTTCTGGTAATAAGAATAAGAGAACTAAGGAGCCTTCTCAGGATTTTACCAATTTTCTAAATAGAAAGTATTCACACAGCGTGTTCTGAAAACTACCAAATGACTGCATTATACCACCAGTTTGATATGTTATCGCTTCATTTGCAGGTGATAGTTTCTCACTAGAAAGACATTTCAGCAATTTAAAGATGGTGGGGTTTGAAGCCATTTTTCATTTTTCCACAGACTCTGATATGGCAAATCAGAAATTAAAGTGGAGGCTTCATATTTTATGAAGATCTATAGCTAATCTATATATCACCCTAGATAAAAGAAAGATACATTTTGAGATAAAGAAAGTAGAAAAAATATCATATTGAAAGACTTGCAACAGTTAAAAATAAGTAAAATCCATAGAATTATACTGATATGGTCTGGATTGAAATTAGGTATTTTCTTTATTTAAAGAGAAAAAATGGAGAACAGTTTAGCAGCATTTTTTAAGGACTACTCGGTAAACTAGCTTAGAGATGAAAGACTTCTGTTCTAGCCTCAGTCACTTACCGCCAAAAGCTATTTCTATCAACTGACTGCTTGATGGCTCTTGTGAGCAAGCCTCATCCTTGATGCCGATGAGCAGTAAATGCCCATACATATCGTAGAGAACTGTCATTGCAAATGCAATCATCTGGCTTGTTCATTCCAGCAGCGAATTGGGAACCAGGACAGACTCAGACACACACTCTTATGTGATCTTGAGATTACTGAACACTGTGAGCTGAAATATTGCTCCTCTGGGCTGAGGTATGATTGTGGAGAAGAGGGAGCCGTGGGAGGCTAAGTGGATATGGCAATGCTTCTGTAGCCAATGGCCATACTGCATCTGTTAACTTCTGCAGGCATTATAGCTTCCACTTTGACATACTGAGTCTCAGAAAGCTTTAAGAGTCGATTCGTATTCTCCATTAAAAAGGTAGTGATCTGTGGAAATGAGTATGCAGTTAATCGGTCAGATTCAATGACCCACATTTGAAATAGTTCAGTTAAAGGGGTATTATATTTTAGCTCCTTACTGACTTTCAGAAGAATTGGAACGACTTGGGAAGAAAGATACAAATATGCAGACATACACAAAAGACCGACTGATGTGAAAGACTGTATTTTTTATAGCTGAGCATTCATCATGGCACACTAGGATAATTTCATCTACATAGAATATTGACATAGACTTGCACAGAATTGATATTTCAAATCAATTCCTTGTTCTATCAGCACCTTCCCGCATTTGTCACTCTTCTGCATTTAATATAGTTGTTCATATCAGTCTGAAGGAAAAGCTGTAGCTAATTTGCCTAGTGACTCTAATAAATGAAACAAATTCTATCTCCTTGAGCAGCACTCTTATTCAACAGCAATTTTTCTGGCACAGCAATTTCCTTGCAGTTCCAGTGCAATATTTTCAGTCAACATTTAGTCATTCTCACAAGTGTTATTAAACACTGTTAGTCATATATCAGCCATCCATATCTTAGAATACTCACATTAATCTCATATTAAATCTAAGAGAGTCTATAAACTGTGTAAGACTCCGCAGGGTTAGCTTTGTTGTACGTTTTTAGTATTCGTATTTGAGGTCAGAGTACTTTTTACAGTGGCATACAGATAACATTCATTCATCCAAAATCTTGATTACAAAGCATGATAAAGAGAATAAATGAATGGGAAAAAAACTTAAGTTTTCACTTAATTTACCCTCATGAAAGAAGAAATACTATTGTTAGGTTGGAAATGATCTACAGTTTAACACATTCGTGAGACTGATTTAATTGTATAATCACATTAAGGGGGGAATTCAAGGCCAAGTACTGCTTTCTTTGAAAGCTAGTCCTCATCAATAATTTGTGTTAATAGATATGATAAAATCACTGTCTGTATACTACAAGTTTTTTTCTGTGCCAAATTAGATTTCTGATCTTGTTAGATACCTCTGTCTTTGAATTAATTATTTGACTATTTCCTTGGTATTTTTGTATAAATTTTAAAAAAATAAGAATAATACATATTTTGGTCATAGAATTTATGCCTCAAAAAAATTTCTTTATAAGGTGGTTGGTTGTCTTTTAAAACCATCACTTATTACCACATAACTGTGTTACAGTTTTAATTCACAGGTGCTTTTTTTCTCCCAATGTCTTTGTTTTAAACAAATAATCTTAAATTGGAATAAATATAGCTTAAATTTGATTCAAAATTCATCTGTGCAGACTGAAATAAAATCATCCCTAACTTAAGTAAAAATGAAATTCATATGTGTGTTGAGTTTGGGTGAGCTGGAGTTAATGCTCCCCAGAGCAGCTCTTATGGTGCTGTGCTTCGTACTGGGAGGCAGATAAGATGCCAGTGTTGTGGCTGCTGCTGGGCAGCGCTTGCACAGCACCAAGGCTGGCTTTCCAACATCTTTCCCCTCCCATCCCCCCACCTAGTGGGATGGGGTGGGCAAGGTCTTGGGAAGGGACACAGTCAAGACAGCTGACCCAAACTGACCAAAGAGATATTCCACACCGTGTGACATCAGCTCAAGTATAAAAGGAAGAGAAAGGAGAAGGGGGTTGGGGTCATTTGTTTGTGAAGACACTTGTCCTCCGAGCAACCGCTACGTGTACCAGAGCCCTGCTTCCCAGGAAAGGCCAGATATCGCCTGTTGATGGGAAGTAGAGAATAAGATCTTGTTTTCTTTGCTTCACTTCGCACACGCACGGCTTGTTTTTTACTGTTTTCTTGCTATTAAACTGCCTTTATCGTACCCTACAGGCTCTTCCCATCTTATTCTCTTCCCCACTTGTCGTTCTGAGGGAAGTAGGGGGGAGCGATAGAGCGACTTGGTGGGTACCTGGAGCTCAAGCCAAGGTCAACCCACCACAATATGCAAGTATAGTCATGTGCATGCAGTACATACAAAAGCAGGGCAAAAATCTTTTTTGAAAGAATCACCTGCTACTGCTAAGATACAACTTCATATCTCAACTGTACAGTGTTTTTATGAAATTATATCCTCTCCTGACCCGCAGTCCTGCCTCTCCACATCCCTTCAGGCTACGAAAACACCACCCTAATTCAGAGAACTGACACGTTTTAAAAATAAAAATTGCTTCTTCCGATTCCCACGGTTAGAAATCTTGTGACTGTAATCATACCTGACATCAAATTCTAGTCCCAACTTATACACTGAACACGCGTTTGAATAGCTGAAAATTACTGTTGTGAGGTGTGGAAATACTAGCAAATAAACAAGAAGGAGTAGATTCTGAATTCATCTACCTCTAAATGACAGGTATTTTGCAAGGTTGTCCTTGAGGGTATCTTTGTCCCTTTTTAGCTATACTAACTTGCATTACAAAATGCTGTCACTGCTTATTACTGAAGACTATCATCTAAAGATTTACAGATTACCAAAATTGTAGTTTCAGGCTCATCATTGTTTGACAACTAAGACACATGTTCTACAGATGGCTCTGAATTTAAGCTTTCAATGCATTACTTATTTAATCTGTACAGCTGGATCCCAGAGAGGCAGTGTATATATACAACAAAGTTCCCCTATCACGTGAACATACCTAAACTTGTCAAGTATCTCAAAGCCTTACTATTCAATACATTTCTGATATTATTTATTAAGCAGTCATCATGGTAAAGCAATAGTTCTTTTTTAAAAAAATTGTAGCATTTATTCTAAAAACATTTGCACATGTAATAACACACATTTTGCTGCAGTTTGGTCTTAATATATCAAAAACAAGTTAATAACCTTCACTTGAAGAAATGGAAACTCTTTCCCATGGTTTGTACCTTTCCTCAACTATTAAGGTGTTAATCATGATTCATGAACAAATCTAATGTACCTAACAAGCCAGTGAAAACCCAAGACTAACATGCATTGCTGAAACCAAAAGCACAGTGCAGGCTTACACTGCATGCTTTGCACATGCTGCAATTTCGTTTAAAACTGAAGAGTAAACTCTCCCTGTATGCAGGAAAAGGTGGAACATTCCTGTCTGGTCATTTCTGGTATCTGTGAAAAAGCAGAGAGTTGGAAAATGACCAGACTATCCAGACTCACTTGTGTTTCATGGCCACTTCAGGGCAAATGGTCACAGTCTAAACAGGGGTCTGAATATGCAACTAGTGCAAATCCTTTGAATTATTGTTGCAAAAAATGTTCAACAAAAATATCCAGAGAGATAAATATTTTTCCACAGCCTTACTCCATTGAAGTGCAGCTTTAGAGACAGATATAGGCATTTCAGGCATTAGATGGCTTGGTTTAGGATTCTCTGTATAAGGCAGGCATGTGGAGTGGCATCCGTCCTTTCTTACACTGACACTTAAAGACACTTGCATTTTGGAATTCTGAAAGTTCTGCTTGTTCCGCTAAGAATATGTTTAAGGTAGTTTTTAGTCTATCTAGCCAAACCTACTTGAAGCTGTATTGACTCATTAACCAGTTTCTTCCAGTCACTTAGAATCAATACTGTTTCAATGTTCCTTTAAAGGTTCAACATTAGGACTGATAAATCTGGACTAACACTGAGCTATACTATTAAAACTTTTCATATGAGAGCATCAAAGGAAGTCAGTCCAATATTATTGGCAGTAACATGGTAATTAGTTTGAACAGCAGGTAATAACCCAACTTGTGCTCTTAAGAGAAACTATCTGCATGATACAGAAATATGCATACTTAAAAGAACTAATGTCAGGAGAATTTCAAATTAAGCAATCCTAACATGTTGTTGGTATATCACACCATTTAACGGGATTCATTATCAGATTTTCTCTCAGAATGCTGAGTCAAATATTGGTATACACAGTTTGCTAATTTCTTCTTTATACTTACTGTCTGACTCAAAGAAAAGGATTTAATTTCACTTGATTGACCCCTGACATTAACTTCCAAAGATAAGAAAGCTGACTTAGCAATTTTTTTGCATAGCACAAAGCAACCTATATAGGGCTACCAACATGTCTGTTGGTAGCCCTATACAGGTAGTTTTCTGTTCTCTCTACTAAGATGTGCTTTATTTTTATTAGTGATAAACTGGCTTAATTAAGAGCTTTGTCTTCTGAATTAACAACATAGTACTGAAAAACTTCAGGACATTCTGAAAACCTCTCCAAAGCTTCCCACTTATACAGCTCACACATGTTCCTGCTGACACCACCTGATTCTTGGACAGAGTAGAACCCATTTCTCCTCCCACTGAGGCTGTTTCTGGTCCTCTGATATCCAGTAGACCTTTGCGACCATCAGTGTGTTAGCTTTTTCCACTTTCTTCAGCGTTTACCAGCTGTCCTTGGCACTTCAAAATTCCCTAGTGTTTGCCAGTAATCTCAACTATTCCCTTACCCAACATAGACAACTAATATAAACAGAATTAATTTTTTTTATTGCATTTGGCATTTTTGAAGGTTTATGTTAGCCCTAAATATTAATGTTGAAGGAAAAAATGTCAGCTGTTAATGTCTGTAGACCCCCATGTCTAGCTGTCAGAAGAAATCCTGGACTCTGTCAATCTCCATCTCAGGTATTCATTCAAACTGTAATTATTGAGCTTTCAGAAGGCAGGGAATAGTAAACAGTTGATATTCTCTTCCTCCTACCCCCTTTGCATGACTGTGGAGACAGCAGAGGGGTCATTTTGGTGGATAAGCCTGATGTCTGACATGTCACTTCACAAAAAATTGCCACAGAAGGTTGCTCTTACAGAATTAACATATTCACTGTTCCTCTGTAGTAAGACTACTTGAGATGCAGACTGAAAGACAAAAGCTTTCAGGCTTGATTTCTCATAAGAACTCCAAGAACATACAGCATTTTTTAGCTGAACACACAAACATATAAAATATATTTCTTCAAGTGTATGCCAAGATGTATATATCAGGTCAAGCCTCTGAGCCATTTCAGTATGCCATTCTCAAATATGCCACGTATATTGAAATGTCTTTGTGTACAAAAACTGACTTCAGAAGTGGTATCACAGTTTATTAGCTAATACATTTATAAAAAATCTGTCAGAAAACCATAAAGCAAATTATATTTTTCCCTCTACCAGAGAACATTACCTTTGTTTTAAATGGGGGGTTAAGAGCAAAGGATCCTGTGTTTTTATGGAGTTATATTTTTTTACACATGAATTATACTCTCATTTGTCACCTTGAGACACGGTTGAAACCGTGTCCAATGACTCTTAATAGCCATGACAGATCCAAATAATTATATTTCTTGTTCGTGTCTACTTCCCTTATTCTCTATTATGAAAGCAAAGGCATTGAGCTTCCAAGACTTCTACATCATTTTTTCCAGAAATTGTTTGGTTTTACTTTTGATTTCCTGGCATGAACAATTCCTACTACATACCTTTAATTCTACCTGCTTTAATTAATGTTTTTTTTCCTAATGATTTAATTCATTCTGTATTTCCATTTTTTAGTAGATTGTATGTACATCTGTAAATATGTCAAAGTGAAGAATGTGAGAGCTCACTGCATGTTAGCAGCTGGAAAGCATTTAATTTTTCTTTCTCCATCTTATCGAAATATGCTTTATGTAGCACACATCAGCAAGCTGTCTTTATCAGCTTTTGTAAACCTTCAAACGCAAATACTTTTAGACGGTAACTTGTGAATAGAAAGGTGAACTTGATCACCTTATACAACAGATGAAGCTATTGTAAATTTTACTTACACAGGTCTACAGCACATGAGAAGTCATACAAGCTATTCAGCTAGAAAACACAGGACAAAAGTGACTATAATGAAGGAGATGATTTTGCAGTTTAGTTTTACAGCTTTAGTTTATAGTTATTACATTTAAATTATTCTGAAGTCCTGTCACAGCATTGTTCTATGCTATGCCTCTATGGCAAACAACTGTGTCCCACATTAGTGCTCTAAGTGAAGGAAATGATGGACAGTTTCTTTTAAAATCAGCTTAGAAGCTAAGAGCTATTATCGGAAGCAACAGCCAAAATCAGGGACAGCTGCATTAACTATTTAGAGGGAAGAACAAAGGTAAGAAATTACAAATCAAATGCCTGTTAAAAATTTCAGAATAAGGTCAGATAGGTGGTAACTGTGCCAAAAAATCCAGTGCTGTCTTTTAGTCTGATATCAGCTTCTCTACCAGAACGGTCAGGAGAGGAATACTTGTAAACTTCCTGCCGTGCTGAATATTAAAAAGTCTGCAATCCTGATAACACGATGCATTGATAAGTATACTTTCAGTCCATGAGGGTTAATTTCCTTCTCCTGTTGACTTACACTTAAAAAAATTCCAACCTTCCTCCCCCACACACCCCGAGAGACCAATTTTCTTGCCATTCTCTACACATTTAGGGAAAAAAAAAAAAGAATCTTTTAGGTCAAAGAATCACTTATTAGGTTAAGGGCTTCCAGAGCTGACTTATAATTTATATGTTGTCCGTATGAAATTTGCCATTTCGGACATTTACAGCTAGTGAAATCCGTAGACATGCCTTTTATATTTTTTTCTTTTCTATCATGACAATCAGAGTCTGCATCCAGAGTTTTTAATTCTATTAGTACTCATGGCAAATTCTGGTCTTTGATTTTTTCACTTTATTTTCAAACACCTAAAACTGTCTAATTAGAAAATATTTCATTTGGAATTCAGTTTGACCTAAATGGATTCTCTTTTTACTTATTGCTGTGTTTCTACTGATGCCTTCTCCTCTGCAATGATGGACTGTTTGTCACCAGGTCAAAGAGAGGCTTAAGTAAAAATTTAAATCTGAGCCTCCCTTCAAATCTAGCTGACCAGATTTCATAATGTCAAATGTTAAATGTATAGGTAGTAAATTAGTCCATCTTTGAAGCAAGAAGAGAAATAATGTGCAGAGTGATAACATAGATTGCCCACTGATTCCTCAGGTCCTCAATAAACCAGAGACTGGGGATTTTCATTTATCATCAGACTATTTTTCATTATTTAATCTTCTTTCTTTATGAATACAATCTGGTGTTCACTGAATTCAAAAGAAACTGATCAATGGCTTCAAGGAACGTTCAATCAGCTGCAGAACTGAGATAAAGCTCATTTCAAAGTATAGGCAAACGTCAGAGTCTGAGAGTAAGGCAGCATCACGACCAGCCTTGGCACCACTGAGGGAAGAGGCACGAAGATGGATAGTCTGAATGGGGTCCTGTAATCTTTAGCCCTTCTATTAGATTAGCAAAATGTCTATACTCTCTCCCCTCTCCTTAGCTGCTGTATATCAGGTTGTTTACAAGCCCGATCTGGCTCAAGTGGAAAGTAGCGTTACTCTTTATTCTGTACATAGCCTTACTCCTGTTAAGAGTATTTTGCACAATTAAATACTTCTTATAGCAGTTTTCTGTGACTGTTATTCTTTGTCTGCTATAAAGAGTATTTTTACTGGAACTTATATCATATGTTGATTAGTATCCTTTTCATATCAGACTTATTCCTATTACCATAGCTAAGAGAACACGGTGATACAGTAATATTAATAACCACAAAACTAAAATATTCCTTTGACACAGCTATTCCTTTGACACAGTGCTAACCAACAGGAATAACACTACTGCTGAACAGATAAGCAATATACAATTAAATGATTTTTTCAATCTAATCTATTTAAATAACACAAGTGCAGAGTATATATAAAAGCAAAATCCTAGCTTCTATACTCTTTCTTCTCCCCCAGAGTACTAAACAAAGAGAGCACTTGCTATCCGTATTCATGGCAGTTAAGAATAGGCAATTCTTCCACTTTAAATAGTTGGAAGCTTTCTTTTCTTGCACTTTCTTTCTTGTTGTTCTTTTTGGGCTTGCAGCCGAGATAGATAATCTGCATGGAAACAGAAACTGCTTTTTGCAGTCTTGAAGGATCTATCCATGTCAAAAAGGCAAAGTTCATGATAGAATAGCAAAGAAAGCTTAGCAATCTTAGCCCAACACTGACTGAAAACAAATCATGGACTTTAAGAATGATTGTGATAGCTACAGCTAAACTCTCAGGCTTGATTCAAAAAGTATAGGAATTTATTGAAGACTGAGAGATAGCACTGGAATCTATAACCTTAAAGCCCATGAATTTTGTTGAAATATCAAAATATTTTTAATTCAGCATGTGTTTAAAAGAACTAGTCTATCATTAGAAATCTCAGATGTCTAATTTGGAGCCATAAATGCATCCTAATATATATATATATATATCCTAATTGGAATCTTGCAAATTTTCATCCCTTACAGCATGATGCAAACTCAATTCAAACATAACATGGTCATTTATTAATTTACAGTGCTTCTTGAAGAAGTCTGAGAATTACTATCAATTAACCAATTAAAGAAATGTAAACCCTCATAAATGTGTATTCAAAATGTAAACTTCAATTCACGTTTGTTTCACAATTACTTAACTGATTTCAGTAGAGCTACCTAGAATTACAGTGCATAATTAAGATTGTTTCTAGACTCCAACTGGTGCCAAATTAACAGTCCTTTAGATCAAAAAATATTCCTATTTGTGTAATAGTGGGAGCATAGGAAAATATGTACTATAGTTGATTTTTTGATGGTTGAGGATTTGGTAGTTGAGTTTGATAGTCGTTCTTCACTCCCACCAAAGGAGAGACTTGGTCTAAAGACAGGGGATAAAACTATATCCTCACTGAGGTCAATGAAAATAGAATTTTACATAATTCTGTTTATTTTGCAAAATTCTCTTTACTCTCAACCAATGAAGTCGTCAGGCAGCATGAAGCTAATAAAGGTTCAAGCAGTTGCAGCTGTATGTTTACTATTTCTGGTCCACAACTAAATACAAAAATATTTTACAGTCAGTAACTTCAATTGAAAAAAAAAAGGTTTTAAACTTTCTCTGATTTGAGCAAAAATGAAAATAAATTTCTCAGTGTAAAAAGGTCTGTTACACTAAGGCAGCTTATTCTGGAACCTTCATAACATCAATACCCTTCAACAGGAGCTGTTGCTTTCATTGAGCATCTTTACACTACAGAACTGTCTTAAATCTTTGCCTGTTCCTCTTGATAAAAAACTACTGGTAATGTAAGGGGTTTTCCTTTTTGGTGTTTTGTTTTTTTTTCATACCATTAGAAAGATTTCTTGCTGTGATCTAGCACATTTCATCTCCTAGCAACTGAATTAACAACTACTTAAATATCTTAAAATACCATTCCATAAGCCCATAACTAGGACAAGGGAAGACATATTTGTATTCTGAAGTGCCACCAAGAAAATACTGGTCCTTTCTCTCATGGTGACATTCCTGCAAAGGCTGTAACTGGCGCAATTACTTCCTGGCACTTCTGCATTGCTGGAAATAATGTGACACAATTACTTTGCATTTGTTATTTTGTTGGAGCTATGACAATAACGCTAGTGCTGTAGGTGCAAATGAGGTAGTAGGGACAAAAACCCATTACTTAAAAACCTGACCAAAAAACTTCTCATGATTCTCTGCATAAAGTCCTGTCTGCCTTAGAAGTGAATAAGACTATTTAGAAAACATAACATTACTGAGTATAGTTGGAAAAAAAAATGTTGACTTGAGAACCAATGTCTGTTGTGACACAGATGTTACTGTTTAGACAAATCTAGTTGAATGAAGTAAAAGAACCAGAAACAAGAAAATTTAAAAGTATAGCCTGTATTATTGATATTTTAATCAAAGTTAACAATATAGAAAACTGAGGCGTAAACTACATGAGTCACTTGAATTCCTGTCTGTTAGATATTCCCAAGAAGAAACCTTATAAAGCCTAAGGGCATAAAAGAGTATATTCTACAAAGACTACCTAAATCTTATCAACAGAATGTCACATTATATGTATTACACACAAGAAATGAAGCATCAATAATTTCTAATCCACATAAATGACTTGGGGTGAAAGTTTTAGGCAGGCTAACTTGATAAAGCTAGGCTACATAGTTCACTTTGTTTAAAACCACACAGGAGTTATAGAGTTTCATGGTTTCTATTCAGATGAATGGTATCTCTGTACCATACTCACTGAAGTTTCACTAAACTGAAAAAAAAATAAAATAATGTAAACCAGATATGAGATGGGACAACAGAAGGGCAACAAAAAGACACAGCAACAGAGTAGTCAGACAAGATCTGGATGACAAACAACACCAGTTATAGTATTTCTTTCCCTAGGTCAATGCTAGACCTATTCTTTACACCTTAAATGAGTCAATAAGATGTATGACCTTGATAAGAAGTAGCTAGAGCACAGAACAATGTTTCCTGAAATAAAAAAATTACAGTAACAGTCTGAAACATGGTTCAGGAAAGAGGCCTTGGCAGGCAGTTGCAGGGGTGCAGCACTACTGCACACCAACGCAGAGGTGGTGTGGCATCTCAAAGCAGGAACTGGGGAGTATCACAGTAAAAAACCTAATAGCTAACAGGTTGGATTACTCTGACTGCCAACACACCAACTGCATGCTTGGTCTAGTGAATAAGTCCTTACAGTGAACACCAGCCTGGGATGGAAGATTTGCTAGTTATCAGTCTTCCTGTGATACAAGTAGCAAATAGTGCTGCATAATAAAATAATGGTAGGGCAGAGAGATGAAAATCCAACTTTTCTGTTGATCCCTGAGGGCTACCAAAATGCAGCAGCTCAATATGTCCATCATTCAGAGAAATACTTTGCCCTGAAACTGTAAAATCAGTAGGGACCAAGATAAGGCTCGGAGAGATACAAATTCCAAAATCAGAAGCTACTCTATGTATTGAAAAAGACTCATCATCCTTAGAGCCTAAACGAAATAATAGACACAAGGATCTCATGTAGGAAGCCCTTCTGCATTAAAGGTTAAGGATGAACAAACAGAGCATTCAGGCTACCTCTACATTAGATTCAGAGTAGAGTGTCATGTGTAGACTTGGGCTATATTTGTACATATGTCTTTTCCCTTGTTTATTATTAAAGTTGCTTAATGCTAACAGTTTATTTCAGTCTTCATCTGCTTGAGAAATGTGGATCATTTTCATATTTAGTTTCTAAATTGAATCTAGAAGTTGTGAAAGATTGATTACATCCTGTCCACCAGCTGCTGCCAAGACAGCAGGACTACCGCCAACCTGAAGGACTAGTTCCGCTGCTTATTACTGCAGATAAACACCCAGAGTGAAGCCCTCTGCATTTCCAACCCTAAGTCAATCACAAGAGCCAAAAGGTAGCTTGGTCTTTACTAGGCTAATAGCCTGGCAATTATAAGCTTGCTTCATCTCGCTCTACATGTCCCAATTTTCCCATGAATGAACCTTGTATGGAGTGTAAACCATCAGCTTTCATATCTTTGCTTCCATTCCTAAGGCGGCAAATGATCCTGGGAGAGGTGTTTTATTTCATCCTATTGTTCTGTAAGGAAAATCTACTCAGCACTGTCTTTGCAGACCTTTCTATTCTCATTTTTAATTAATAACTGATTAGATGCTTACAGACTCTGACATCTTAATAGTAACTATAATGAAATCTAGTGTGCATGGCCACGAACAAGTGCACAATTTGATAATTCAGTAACATGTACATGCAGATCCATTTATATGTGAACTTTAAACACATGCAGAGACTATGGAATGATCAATCTTGGATACAGGCACCTAAGATAGTAAGAAAAAGAAATAAAATCAATTTTGTTACACCAAGTGCTTTTCAGGGGATTCCTGGTGTTTATACAGCAGTTCATAAGCTGAAAAAAAACTGTTGAAGAAATCTTATCTAGTTGCCAGGCTTTACTTCACAATTTATTAATATAGTGAGGTGACATGCCTAGAAACAAGCTTACTAGTGTCTTTAGACCTTGACTGCATGTAAAGCTTAGCTGTATTTTGATGGTATTTATGAAAGGTTCTTGTAGATTCAATAACAACAACAACAACAAAAATAGTAAAAGAAATTGTGTATAGATACTATAATCTGTAAATATATATATAAAGAATGTAAAATTATTTGTATTTTTAAGAACATGGATTGTTTAAATAGGATCTTGTGAACAATCCTCAGTAGAGTCATCAATAGATTTTCTTGAGAGGGAAAATTTAAATTGCTCAACTTACTTTTTTTTTTTATAGTTATACCTTTGTTAATTTGAATTTTATAGCCACACATTTCCTCCCCTGCTTTTGCTTCAAGGTTTTTTTCATTTTACTGAACCAGCTAACAGGGTTTAATACACTATAGGCTGGCTGGCGAGAAACTGAAGCTTTTTGCCTACTTCAGTTACATAATCTAGGTCAGTGGCTCAAGATCAAAAGCAGTAACATTACAGGTGCTGTAGGACTTTCAGATCATTCCATTGTATAAAACTGAAAGGTTATTACATTCTTATTTCTGAGTTCAGAAATGACATGAACCAATTATCTTTCTAACCAGAATGGACAAGAAACTTGTGGCCCAAAAAAAAAGAAAAAAAATCTCAGCTCTCCATCTCAAGCACCATTGTTAGAAAGAACAAAGCATAGCTTTGGGAGATTACAATAGTCACTAGCACTGCAGACGCCAGCTTCATAGAAGCATCCCAAGATTATGTGTCTGCACCCTCCGGGAAATACATGCCCTAAAATATGCTAAATATTAGACAGTTATCAGCTTTTCTAGAACTGGTTTTGTCTTCCCGGCCTGGGTTAAGTCATGTCAGACAGTCACGTTATTTGATTCGGCCATCCTTAAAAATGGCTATTTTGAATCTACTTATTTTTGTGGTTAACTAGGAAAGAAGCACACCTACCTATAAATATATAGTGACTTTAATTTCTGATGCTCCCCTACAACCTACTTATTTATGCATTTCAGTAAACAGAAAACAGGATGAACTTTTGGGTTACTCCTATGATAGTAAAGGGATGAGATTCTTCAGCTAAAAGATTAACATTTTGAAGGAAAAACATGTAAAATCAGATTCTTTTATTTGAGAGAGTCTACTGAGCTGTTAATTTTAGAGCTGAAAAAATGATACCAACTATTTTTGTTCCATACAGAGTGATCCCAAAAGCATGGCATGAAGTCAGTCTTGACAAGATGAATAAAGAGGGTGAAGCTCTACATCTCAAATCTTCAAGATACTGCAACAACTGAGAGTTAAACTAGATCCTCAAATTTGACTACTCGAAGGCTCAAGCAGCTCCTGCAAAGGTCAGATTGTTTATTACAGGTAAGCATTTTGGCTAAAATGAGCCTAAGTACATTTATTGCTGGTTGAATGCCTTCTGTATGCAAATAGACTTGAATTAATAGGACACAGAGGAACTCCCTAACACAGAAGCTTAAATAGCTCAGGAACAATGAAACAGATATTAATACTATGTTTAACGTGAAATGAATGTGAAATGTTATAAAAATAGCTTAGCAGACTCTTTAAGTAGAAATATTCCTTCCCTACATCATTTTACAGTAGCACAAGGTACGGTTGAAGTTTCAGTTGTAAGAAGCCTTTGTATCATTGTATTGATTTAAAAATTGTCTGTCAAATGCTCTGGAAAGAAATCATTTACAATCTATAGTACTATGGGTAATCAACTATTAGTAGTCCCAAGGATAAATAATTACATTTGTACCCATCCTCTCCACTTCCCTTTGCCTTGTGCTTTCACATTTGTGTAGCATCATCATCACACTATTAGCGAGACACATTGAAATCTTGTCATAACACTTCCTTGCTAAATTCAAAACCAAGTGAAGGAGTTTCTTGTTCATTTTGCCAGAGGAAGAGGGAATGAGTTAATCTCCTCCAAGCAGAAATTAAACTGCAACTCATAATTAAATTGCTTCAAGGAGAGTCTTAGTAACACAAAGACCCAGTTTGTAAAATAACTTTATACTTGTAGGTTTCACAAGGGTCTTTCCATTTGGAAAAACGATATTATTTTCTTTTTACTGCACAGTAATTTTTAGATTTAGGACAGTCTGTACAGGCTGTGGCAAAATGTCATTCTCCCATCTTATTTAAGAAGCATTTATGCGTGCTTTAAGTATCACTCATTCAAAAATGTACCTTCAAAACTGAACTGTGATTTCTAATATTCAAAGTTATTGCAATTATCTTAAGCAAAATTAATAAGCAAGCATGCTGTTGTTGTGTGAATGTCCACACATATTCATTCAAATTCTTACCTCAACTTTAACTGTTTACATGTCTCACATATATATATATATACACACACATGTATATTTCTTTAGCCTGCTCAATTTTAATGCACCACTGAGATTTAAGTTCATTTTATTTACCATTTTATGTTCCTTCACAGAAGAATTTTTACTGGCAGAACTAAATTCTATCTAGTCTTGCAAATAATCCGCAAACAATTACAATAATTACAGTAACATACAATGAAAAATATAGAAGTACTTGAGAACTGGCTGTCACAGAGGCAGCCACAAGACAAACAGCAGCTGCTATCCAAAATGGGGGTTTATTGCAACCAAAGCTGCCCAGCACTCCTTCTGCCCAAATACAAGTTCAAATGTCTGTTGAGTGTTAAGTAAATACTACACAACCAATTCCTTAATGGGCACATACTCACTCATAAAGGGGAGAGCTCCCACACAAGAGTGCCCAAGATACCACTCACCCGAGTGGGGGTGGGCAAGACTCAGTCAATCCACAGAGACTCACTCAACCCACAGAAGTATCCTTGGTTGGTGTGTCCAAGGGGAGGGTCCGACTGCCAGGCCCACTGCTCTGTGAAGAACCAACTCAACTGGTTCTTGGGTAGGACCCCATTTATATCCTAGTCGAGGGTATGCTGTGGTCATTCTAGTTGGTTAAGGGGACAAATCCAGGCAGAATACAGACAAGCCCAGACCCCAAGCCTGTTTACTAAGAGTCCAGACTCTGAGGCGCCTGTCAATCACTATTAGGTGCAGCTAAATGACCAAGGCATCAAACTGCTTCAACACACTCGGTTTGCTTTGTCTGCTTTGTCTGTTGAGGAGGCTGCACCTGCCACACTGGCATAAACATATTACAAAACAAAATAATCCCCATATGTATAGGGCAGTTAATCTGGTAAACTACTGAGTTTCGTTTATATATGAGGGTCAAAGCCACCACTTCACGTCTGATAGTACTCCAGCTTCAGAAGGTAGAGCTAATAGCAAACAGAAAAGTTTGTTACAAATATAACTGACTGGCTTTCAGTTCTGTAATAATTCAGAACCAGAAGAAGCTTTTCCTGGTATCCCATTCCCTGCTCCAGCTGAAGTTTGATTAAACACTCCTCTCAGAGATCAACTTGAAGTTAGCAAAACATCTGAACTAATCAGATTCAGTAGATGCTTCATTAATCTAAGTAAATGCAAAACATCCTCCTAAATTAGCACCCAAATATCCAGTCTACAAGTACCATCTAATATAAAACTGATTTTGAAAGGAAGTGTGGTTTTGATGTTTCTACATGGTGATCTTCATTGTAAGCTGCTGACTAGTTTTTCATCATCTCTCACATGAAAATGTTATTTTAATCATGAATTAGTTTTCTGATTGAACATTTTCCTTTAATTGGCAAATATTTGCAGCAATTGACTTCTCCAGGTTGACTCAGTGTGAGTCATGACCTTCCCTGGAGGATTTAACAATTACATAACTGTGTGTATCTATCATCCCATGCAACACCTGGATGTTAAGTTACTGGAAGTGCTTCTATCCCTATAAATAATGCAACATCCTAATTTTGCTAATTACGACATGTACATAGTTTATTGCTCCCTAGAGCAGACAGAAACTTTTCTCTCCTACAGAATGCATAACATTAATTTTTGTAATGACGATAATTTTGAGGAAAATTATCTCAGGGTAAGAAAGAGACAGAAATTCTTATCTCCCTGCTTACATTACACTTCTATAAATACAATGGGAATTTTCAGTATATACGCAATGTCTGCTTTAGAACAGTAGACTTGTTTAATCACAAAGATGCAAATAGGCAGAAAACAGTATTTTCAAATAATTTAGCTCAGTGATACTAAATTAATCAGGTGTTTATTTGCATCTTTGCTTAACTACCCTTAATAAAAACCAATTCATTTATAAGTACTCATTTACTCTTCCAAGTGCATTTGCTTTTAAAGAACTTTCAATGGCATGTTTGGTAGTATCTGCCCTTGACATCCCAGATTGCCATTTATTCTTCTAAAAATCTCATAGGCAATGCTTCTCTTCAGTTTTTTTTCTTTTTTCTTTTAGTCATCAAAAAGTTTGCTATACATTGACTCAGAACTCTGAAGAGATACTTGAAAGATCTAGATGACAAATTACTTTTAGTAGATTCATTACATGAGTTCTAATGAACATAGTAGGCTTCTGTTGGTATTATGTAGTGAGTTTGAGAGAACTACACATGATAAGTTGCAAGAAATCAAACAGTTTAAGATTTTCATTAACAAGTACAATTTGAGCTGTGGCTAGTTTTCAATATTCAACCCGAGAAATGTGAAAGAAGTCTTATTCTTGATAGATAATTATTTCAGACTTTTCTCTCATCCACTACTTTTGAAGTCTTCTGACTTCAAGTTATTATTCACTCTCAGAAATCTTGACTGTAAATTGACTATTCTCCCTTTTCATTAAGAGGATTCTTCTTGTTTTCTTTATTCACTGTGGAAGCGAGAGATTTCATAGATAATTATTTTGACTGTGAAGCTAAATTGCTATGCTCATGTCTCACTTGATCTGTAAAACACCTCACTGCACTAGAACATTTCCTGCTCTCACAAAGTTATAACCTATGTGTTACGTTGTTTTCCTTCAGCATCAAATCATGTTTGATAATTCGTAAAACACTTACAGTATTTTGTATCTTGGGGGAAATTAGGTGTCTGTAGAAAAAAAAATATCTATGCAGAAGTGTACTGAACCCAATAGCAAGTGACTATAGCAGAGATGTCAAGCACTAGCTGGATTTGGTTTTCTACTTCATCTCAGCGAACACAAAATTCTTGTGTAAGTTTGAGAAAACATACTCAAGTTATTAAAAAAAAAGTAGATTTCTACCCATGTGCTATATCATGATACAATTCTTAGTATTGACAGTCAAAGATGAATCTTAAAATAAGCCAGAAAGTTTTTTAGTTGTTTATATATTTTACAGAATCCAAGTAGACACTTTTCCAGTAAGCTAAAATAACAATCCAGTACATATTTGGTAAATAGATCTACTGCGGTAAAAAAATCTGCAAATGTTCGATGCCAGCATTTCCTTACAGAACAGTGAGCAACTGGGACAAAGAATCGAATGTTTGAAATTTCGTTAATAAAAAAAATGAAGCTTTTTAAAATAGTAATTTTCTCACCTCTTGTGAACCCTGACAAATTCTTTGAGTAAATGCTTTCTTTCAGAAAATGTAACTGCTATTGAATTTCTGCTGCAGCTGAGTGATAGTATTTTTTCCCCAAACTTGTAATTTTATCATTTTTAACAGAAAGTCTGTTTTTTTCCTTTATTTGCTAAGAATGTAATGACGTTACTGTCTTTTAGGGTTAGGGTTGGGAAGGAACGAGGGCATTAAAGTGAAGATGAGACAAAGACAGTCACCAATGCTTTTTAAACATAAAGTCTCAGCCTTCATAAGATTGACTGAAAAATAAACAGTTGTTTAAAAGTTTTGATAGCATGAATTTCATATTATACACTGTCCTAAGCTTCCATAAACAGATGGTATTTTAGCTTAGTTGAGCTGCTTTTATATATCATTTACATTTATATAAAGGTTGGTAGGTATACTAATCTAATCGGTTTTCAGCAATAAAATACAAGTATTAGAGAAGATATTATTTGCAGGTCACATAAAGCCTTCTATGAAGCTCCAAGGTAACTAGGAACTGATTTTTGTTCATATTTTCGGTATAAATACTAGCAAAATCTGTCTTGCCAGACCCTCTACATATTTAAGCCACCTATGTTTTCCAAACCATTGAGGAGGGTTTTCATAGGCCAAAAATACTGTGTTTTGCCTATGCAAAATTTACATTCCTGCATCTGGAAGGTGGACTGCCACATTTTGTCCAATTAAATGCTATTGATTTCTACAGCAGAAGCATGTTTCAAATATCAAGGAGCTTTTCATGCAACAGGTAGAATTACATGGATATTACATCAAAGGCTCAAAAAAACCCCTTCTGTCTGTATTTTGCTCAAAAGAAAGATCAACAGGACAGTTAATTTCTTTTTTGACAGTGTCATTACAATGTAATTAACCACACACTACAACAAAAACAGGAGTCAATTCACCTATGGTCCAAACCAAATTGTTTCACAACGTTTAAAATCAGAATTAATGCACTATTAATTTATAAGTCACAGGTATAAAGACCTTCAAATAACCTCAATAAAGAATTTCTGAAGCCAGTCTTAACTGTAAAATGTGTCAAGAAGAAATTTTTAGAAGTCATAAGAGAGGTCAAGACAATTTTTCTAGACTCTTATGCCTTCTTAATGTTTCATAAGAATAAAGTGATTCAGCACAGCATTATTGCGGTTTATATATCCTTTTGCATACAGAGATCACAACTTGGTTACAAAGTGCATCCTACCACAAGATTAACAGTCCATTTGGACAGCTTTTACCATCCCTTCAATTAAATTTCTTTTCCCAGTGCATAATGCAATCAACGTCAATCAATTACTGTTTCAGACCAGATGAGGAGATTGAAGTCAGTACTGGCTGCGGCTAAAGAGGCTGTTGTAGATCAAAATTTCAAAATACAAGATTCTTCACTTCTGTGATTTATCCAGCAATACTCGAAATCATCTCCTGACAGATCATTTATAAGCATTTCTCTTTGCAATTATGTTCCCAACTTGTTCAGTGAAATTGATTTTAAACCAAATAATTATTTTAGACAAAGTCATGGATTTCTTCACTGTGACTGATAGAAACAGCCTGCTGAATGGAATGCATTAATAAATTTGTGAACTACTTTGAACAAATTACACATATTATATGGAAGATTTACAGAATAGCAGATTTAATTAAGTGCTTTATAAAGTAAAACATTGGACAGATATCAAAAAATCTGATAAGTCACGTTTTATTCTGTCACTGTGATGAGACCTTCTATTAAGAAATATTTTTGTTCCACATGACAGTATTGAGATTTTCAATGGCTTCTCTAACATTTAAGAAAGATGAAATCTGCAAGCACTCTTACTTTATGATTTTGTGTTGAGTGAATTGAAGCTCAGTTAAACCTAATTCTTAACTCAGAGGTAGTGGTAGATCATTGTGTTTCATGTTTCAGCTGGTACTATTCCGTGCACAGGCATAACATCTATTTCTCCTAAAAGCTCATTTGCCATATATTGGGAGTATTCACAGGCACAATCTTGTATTTAGTAGAGACAAAAGTTAGAGACTAGAACGACAGCTAGACAGAAAAATTATTATTTTTTTGTATTTTGTGAATGAGCAAGTCAGCATTTTCAGATCACCAGAATTTATCATATCTTAGTAGTATTTTGTAATACATTTATAAAATATTTACACTTATATTGGTATACTGTGGATATAAGGAATCTCAAACTTACTTTCAAACCACTAGCATGCTAAATTTTACAGAAATACTTACAGCCTGTACAGCTTATTTGCCCAGACAGTGTGTCATGTTGATGTTGCCATGTTTTTTTAGACCCTGGTCTAGAGGAGCTACTTGTTTTTTTCTACTTCAGCAACACGGGAACCCAAAATGAACAGATGTGTGGAGTAAAATTATGTAGTACCACCTAGACACCTGACAACAACATTATATACATTCTGAGTATTTTCTTTTACTTCATAATGGCTCTTGTCTGGTCTGCTGACTAAACAGTGGGCTGACCACCTCCAGAGTGTATCTCTCAATTTAGTAGGAAATGGGTCTTGTCCATGCACTCCTAAAACACAGCACTGAAAGACACACAGAAGTAGACTTGATTCAAAGAGCCTCCAGGAAAGTTCACTCTTAATTCAGACCAACACACAAACAAGATAACATGATGCTATATCAAAAATAATGTGTGCAGCAGGACTAGGGAAGTGATTGTGCCGCTGTACTCAGCGCTGGTGAAGCTGCACCTTGAGTACTGCATTCACTTTTGGGCGCCAGATTATAAGAAAGGCATTGAGGTGCTGCAGAGGGTCCAGAGAACGGCAACAAAGATGGTGAGGGGTCTTATAAGGACTGCCTAAAGGAACTGGAGTTGTTTAGTCTGGAGAAGAGGAAACTGAAAGGAGATCTTATTGCTCTCCAAAACTCCTTGAAAGTAGCCTGTAGTGAGGCGGGTGTTAGTCTCTTCTCTCAAGTAACTAGTGATAGGACAAGAGGAAATGGCCTTAAGTTGTGCCAGGGGAGGTTTAGGTCCGATGTTAGGAAAAATTTCTTTACTGAAAGAGCGGTGAAGTGTTGGAACAGGCTGCTCAGGGAAGTGGTGGAGTTACCATCCCTGGAGGTGTTCAAAAAACCATCCAGATGTGGCACTTCAGGACATGGTTTAGTGGTCGTGATAGTGTTGGACTGGTGATTGGACTTGAGGTGTTTCTCAATCTTAGTGATTCTATTATTCTATATTATCTAGTATACCCTTCCACTGTGCTGAAGCAACTGGATGAAAAACATAAAACTGAAATCAGAAGAGGATTTTGGCAGTATGGCTTGAGAAAATTCATTTTGCAGCATGAGCAATGCTTAAGACACTGATTGGGACCAGCCAGAATACATAAAGAAAGGAAACTGCAGCTTGTTTGAGCCTGCAGCTACTAAACTGGTTTTTGATCTTTGCACATCATTAACAGAAATACATAAGCAGCCTAGATTTGGATAATAAAACAACAAAGAAGATAATGGAAAGGCTAATTAAGGACTTAACTGAAAAAAACTGTTTGGTTATTGGACAGCAAAACTGTGACTTGATAGCCATCCATAAAGGTATGCAGCATGTAAAGATATGCTGAAAAGAGAGATTATTAAAAGTGCCCTAAGAGGGTATGATTTGAAATAAGTTAATGAAGCAAGAAAATAGAAAACACTAAGTTATCAGAATAAGAAAAAATATGACTACAGACCTCTGGTAATAACTTTCTAATCTAGAAAGACTGTAATTTCTCAGTGCTATATAGTTGAGTTCACCTGTAAAGGTAACACTATTCCTTTAGGGCTAAATGGTAAAACGAAAATGATTTATTTTTCTGAGATTACCTATCAGTAAAGTAAATGTAAAACAAATGAGGCGCTAACTTTTAAAATAAGCCTCCTAATACTTAGGCTGTGACCCCAAGAAACAGGTTGCTGACTCAGGAACAACTGGAAAAAAACTAAAGCACTTTCTTGATCCAAATGATATTGTAGGGACAAGAGTTTGTCTCCAGAGTAAAGATTTCTTCCAAAAGAGCAAAGTCAATGGGACTATAAACCCGTACTCTGTCCATTTTGACATTGATTTGGTGCAGCAGCAAAAGAGTAAAGCAAGCTTCTGAAAGTACCATGAAAGCAGGAGTCAGCAGATCTTGCAAAGAGGGATATAGAACATCAGTGCTCTGTACCATTGATTTTTCTTTCAGCATCTGCATACAGAAAAGGGTATTTCAAGTAATGAAATAAAAATAGTATGCAGTGTAAAAGAGAGGAAGGGTTAGGTGTTTAACATCTAACTTCTAATTTGTAAATGAAGCACAGATAGCTTATTATGTCAAAAATATGTAAGAAAAATAAAGTTGATGATTTCAGAAAACGGAAATATTCAGCCATATCCCCCCACACTCTGTAGAATAGTACAGAAGTGGCAATTAAGACTATAATCAGATTAGAAACGCTTTAGCAATGTCAGTGAGGCTGTAGTCTCACCTTTCTATGATGAAAGCAATACTGAGGCTTCCAAGGCTTACATAGATGTATCATCCCTGTTGCCACACAAATAGCAAATAGCAATCCTATCAGGCACAGCATCATCTACGACAGTAATGTTGAGCTGTCAGAACAGATGGAACTGCACACATCTTGCATGTCTGCAGCTATTTCCAACTGTGATTAATAGCACAGAGAAAACATGTGGAAATTTAGTATTACATTTACATTTTATTAGCTAAATTGAAGCTTTGATAAAGTTACCAATAGGTAAACTAAGTACGACCTGAATGAGAAACGGGAATAAACAAAACCATATACCATACATCTGTTTCCTTTGTATCACAACTCATTGGTTTGCTTTCAGGTTGTGGTGGAGCATTTGTCTTTTCTCCCCAATTTCATCTCTGCTCTGAAACCGTAGAGACAAGAGGCAGTTCTACACATTTCTTGCAGAGGCCAACTTTGTGTGGGCTTTTTAACCTTTCAGCATGTACTCAGCTGGACTGCAGTAGAAGAGCAGGCACCACATGCATTGCAGTTGCAATGGGCCCAGTGTGCCTGATGGTTTGGGAGATATTCAGCTGAATTTTGTAGTTTTTATTTGCATTTTTGGGCCTCAATTTTAAGGAGTAAAAGGTGGTTTGTCTTGCACAGCGGTACTTCCCTTTGCCTCATGTCTTCTACTATCTACATAAAAATGAATAAATAGAAGATTTTTGAACTGGGCATGATCTATAGATGTACTGCAGCCCTAACACAAGAAATCTGAAAGTTATACAGAGATCCACAAATGCTCTCATATGTGCTTATCAAGCTATTTAATTAGACAAAGGCCATTTTTTTTTCTCATTTTAAAATAGATCAATGGATATAGAAGTTGTATTTTGATATGTATTTGAAGTTAATTCAAGATAAAAATCAGTTTTTCTTCAAAAGTGATTTGTTGGACTAAGAATACAATTTTGGCCAGATAAAGGTATAAAAGAATTGAACCTTACTGTAAAGACAATAAATCATTTAAAATTCCCATGCTGTGAAATTTAGTAACATTCAGAAAGATTGAAGAAGATACAGACTGACTGACTACTTCGAGTTCTAGTCAAAGTAATTCTGACTCCATACTTTAAGTCAATTAAGAATAAGTCTTTAAATAAGTTTTTGGCTCTATTATAACAGAAGGTAGCAAGAAAAGGTATACTAATTGCACCCAAATTTTAAGCAAGAAGAACTGTGATCTGATACTAAAAGCCGCGCTTTAGGAAATGGTCGCTAAAAAAATAAGACTTGCCTATATTATGCTGTTTACCAAGCAGCACAGAAATAACAATCTACAGTTCTCATATAAACAAAAAACTGTAAAATAGAAATAACATACAAATAAAATAAAAGGAGACTAAAAAGCCCCATTGCCTATGAAGGTCTAACCAACATCTTACTAAGGAAAGTTTATGAACAGTAGCATGATACAGTTTTACAGAACACCCCTGTAGCTACAGATAATTAAAAGTAAAGATAAATGACTATTTAAAAAGACAAGTTAGTTTTACATCTGAGTATATTTTAAATGATCATGCTAGAAAATTTGGATGCTGCTCTTTTTTCCTAATACGAGCTGATTGCCGGTTTTGCTAATAGCACTAATGACACATCTTGGTACATGACTCAATGGCAAATATGACACTAGCCATAGACCTCAAAAACAGAAGTGCTGGAAGGATATATTTCCCCTTGTCTTCAGGTCTGTGATCATATGTATCCTGGGAAATAGTCTGGTATAGTAACATCAGAGTATCAAGGATCAGGTAACCAAAGCAACTGTAGCTAGAAACCTAAACACATACGACAGCTGTAAACATCCTGGAAAGAATTTTCCTTTTTTTAAATCAATCCCTAAATCTAGACTTAAACCCAGATACATATAAAAAGCTATTTATCGGCTCAAGCATTTCATCTGTGAAGGGCATCAGAAGTAGAAAAAAACACTGAGTACTAGTACACTTTCACGTTCATTCCTCATCTCCCACTCAGTATAGCTCAATGAACTGTCTGTGCTCACAATGTCCATAAGTAGAAGAGAAGATATAAAACACACAAAGAAATTTTGACTTGCACTCGTTTTGCTATTTCAGTTTCTTTCAGGTTGTTCAACTTGAGACCTCTAAAATGTGATTTTCAGAGACAAAGTGTTAAACCAATCTCTTATTCAAGTGTTTAAAAGAACTTTAGTTATTACCAGAAAGCAACTTATCTTATTCAGCTGTGTGACTCTCTTCCATAATTCACTACTGTATTATATCCTCTACTGTCACTTTCTTTTTCTATCTCCGCTTCCATTGCTTTTAAAGAGAGTGAAAACCCGAAGTTAAAAATAACCACATACAGTTGGTCAGCTCTTCTGGCTGGCTCAGCACCTGTGGTCTAAATTTCTCAGTATAGTTGCTCAGAAATCACCTAGAAAAACAAATTTTGATCAGAAATTGCAAAAGCATATAGCCCTTGATGCCTTCTAAGAGGATGCAAGCAGAGTGCCAACAACTCAGACTTCTTTGTTACACTGTTCAAGGTGCTCCTGTAGAGCTTAGACTCCAGAGCCCACATCCACTGTGGACTACCCCACAGCGGAACCCCAAAGCTGTTGTGACTGTTTCCCCACATTCAGGAAATCCTAGAGCTCTCTTATACTAAGTAACTGGCCACACACTTAGTTGATTGGCAGCCCTGAGCTCTCGGCAAAGATTAGGGAGCTGGACTAAAACTAAAACTCCCAGTTTTCATCCCAAAGCTAGGCAATTCTTTTCTAGCCATGACTTTGGGATAGACACCTTAACTACTCTCTCAGATTGAGTCTACAAGTGAAATTTTTGAAATTTATGTCTAGGCTGGGCTTGTTAAGTGTGCAGTCTCATCTTAAACATAGAAGTCTTCAAATTGAACAAGGTCAGTAATTTCAAATCCAACTTTTATCTTCTCTTTCAAAAGCTATAAAATTGTACTTTTTTTTCTGACGTTGAACTTTCCCTCTTCCTTTCACATAGGTAAGCAATTACAGAAACAATTTATTTCTTCTGTGCTTTCAAGGAATCCTAAAAGACAACAAAGAAACCCAGTTCCTTGTGGCGACATGCCAACAAGCATCCCATGTTATTTGTGTGTATTTTATAATTCTTGTTTCTAATTTACTCCGAGAAATAAGAAAAAGCTTTTTGCATTTCACCACAAAAACTTTAGACAGAGACATTTATCCTAAATTTGAAAGATTTTACTGCCACCGGTAAAAAGTTACATAAAGCTGCAATAGTATCACTCCTCTCCTGATTCTGGAGGTGTCAGATCTTCTATGATTTACAAATTCAAGGAAAACAAACTCTGAAAGTGACAGTTTGCACTAAAAGCAGATGATAACTCTTCGCAGCGCATACTTCCTTTGGAAAAAAACCCACATATTTTTAATAAGCATTTATCAAAATAGGCTTTGCTGTTGTTAAAGTTCATTTGGAAACCAGGAGTGAAACTCAGATAGGGGCTTTAAAGCACAGCAACTACAGGTTTCTTGGAATCAGTCTCCCTGAAGAGCAAGAAAGTGTTCACTCCCAGATACTGTTATATTTGCAAAGGAGGCAGCTCACATTAAATGAGTTGTGAGGGGGCAAATGTTAATCTCATTTTACCTAATGTTTCACTCAGGAAATTATTTCTCTTTCGGCAGTTGGCAGTGCCAAAGAGATACTGATGACTAATGATAAAGGTCATCTGCTGAATGTTCTTCCCTTCTCAAAGAGATGCTCATTTCTCATCTGCCATGGGCAAAATTAGGAAATTTTGTATAGCAGGCAGAATTTTTTAGTTTTTTAAAAAAGGATTTTTCTTTTTATAAAGGAAGTTCTTTACATTTGCAATTACAGACTAAAAATACAGCCACAAACACATTTTCACAAACTTAAATAGAAGCACAGGTGTCAAATTAACATTTAATACCATAAGTATCAATCTTTGGTTATACTGATTTATTTGGAGAAAGCACCTTCACTTCAGTTTATTTTACTTCTTTCTTGCCAAGTAAAGAAGGAGTTTTACACAGGTATCAAACGTTCATTATTAAAATGATTCTACTGAAATTTGTATAACTGTAGGTTCACATAAAACTGTAGTTGTGTTTCAGTGAACTCTTAAAAAATCATTCTAATCACTTCAGATAAAAGTTGGTTTAAAAATATATCTTATCTACAGTGAAATAAGCAGGCATGAACAAATCTAAATTAGTACTGATAATTCCAAGCTTCATGATTTAATCCCAGCCCCACATAGCTACTCTCTCACTCCTCCTAGTGGGGTAGGAGAGAGAATCAGAAGAGCAAAAGTGCGAAAATTCATGAGTTGAGATAAGAACAGTTTAATAATTGAAATAAAACAGTAAAAGTAATAACACTAATAATAATAAATTGCAATGAAAAGAAAAATGACACAGAGAGAAATAAAATCCAAGAAAGACAAATGATACAAATGAAAACAGCTGCTCACCACCAACTGACTAATGTCCAGCCAGTTCCTGATCAGAGTCCTGTCCTCTAGACCCCCGTCAACCTTTCCCTATTGCTGAGCATGACATCATGTGATATGGAATATCCATTTGGTCAGCCAGGATCAGCTGCGCCAGCTGCATCACCTCCCAGCTCCTTGTGCACCCCCAGCCGGCTCACTGGCAGGATGGTGAGAGAAGCAGAAAAGGCCCTGACTCTTTGTAAGCTCTGCTCAGCAATATCAAAAACATCCATGAATTGTCAGCACTGTTTCCAGCACAAATCCAAAACATAGCTCCATACCAGTTACTACAATGAAGAAAATTAACTCATCCCAGTCAAAACCAGCACACCAGGCAAGTTTACTATTTACTAAGTGGCACAGCACAATTTCTGAAAGAAGATGACACCTGTATACCTAGTCGCAGAGACTGAAAAAAATAGACTTAGTCATTCTATTTAATTATAAGCTTAATTTTCTGTAATGAGATGCTGCGCACAGATACTTATTAGGAAGCTTTTGTTGCAAATTGCAAAGGATACAATACACAAAAAAGCAGAGAAAAGACTTCCACTTGCAATCACGCAAGAGTCCTACATGCTTAAAATATTTTTTTAATGAAGAGAAAAATGCTGTGACAGATGTTTTAAAAGTAGTCTATTATAGATGCTAGATAAACCAATCTCAAATATTACAATCTTCCCTGCGCAAGGTCCAAGACTCACAAGGCACTTTGGGACCGTGAATTGGCATGGAGACTAAATTTAGGTCCACATAAGCCATAAAAGCCCTGTTGTAAAGTACTGCAACATTAATGGGCATCTAGATTTATTCAGAATCTTGGTGATTAATTTTTCCCAACTTTCATACACATTTCTTGTTTCCAATGCCTATAAACAATGCGGGCTGTTCATGGCTGTGTATAAACAGTTTTTACATGGCTGTGACCTTTATCCTAAATAGGGCCACAGCTGTTTCTTCTCTGCCTCATCCAATGCACAGATGAAAATCAGAGCAAGCGTTTTTGATCACAAAGCAAACCTATTTCACAGTAATGATGAAAACAATGTTTTTTCCACTTGTTTTGATAGGGTAGTAATAGATTATTTTCTTATCAGAACAGAAGGTACAACAGAAAAGACCTGCAGATTAATTTGTTCTCAATTTATAGTTACACAGTTCTTTTCTCAGAATAGATTGCATTACTATAAACTAATCTTCAAGCACATAAAATTATTACAGAGCTCTATTTTCCATGGCTTCTACTTCTGTGGAAGCATTGAAGCAGCAACATATTATCCCACAGGAAAGATACTATCAAAGATTAGCAAGATATCTCAGAAGAAAGCAGATTTCTAAATAAAGGCTGCTATGATTTACCAGTAACCATTTGCTGAGATGATGATTCATCCTTTATTACTGTGAAATAAAAAAATAATTTTTAAGCCTGTGTAATACCTTTAAATTTCCTAACTACCTAACGAAAACCACTAACCCAAACCAAATTTCACAACCACTACATGCAACAACATCAAAATTAAGAAAGCCAGTTATATTGTCCTGTTCTAGTTCATTATAAAACTCATATTTTGGACAATTCATATAATTTAATATTATATAGAATAATTATTCAGTATTATAATAAATGAACCTTTTTTCCATATACTCCTAAATATCCCTTTAACAATATGAAATCATTGATACTCTGAGATGAACTTTAGTTTTAAAAAAATGCATTTGTGACATTTGAAAAAAGAAATTTTTTTCTTCAGTTTCAGTGACTCAGAAAGAAATTTTAAGTCATTTTTTTTCGGCCAAGAGAAAGAAACAAAGGAAAAGTGGAATTTGAGGTATCCCAGTTTGTTTTGACAAATGTTTCCGGATTCCTATTGTTTAAATACAGAAAATTTACTTGGAGCATTCTATCTTCCACCTGGATTTGGAGTATAATTTTCTCTTTCATCATCTGCAGGATTTCACAAATCCTGACAACTCATCCTGTAATTAACAACTGGATCTAGCTTGCCTTGTGCTTTTTTACTTTGCTGAATTGACAGCTGCTGAAGTTGTTCTGCAGGGTAGCTGGGAGCTCCAGGAGAGGGAATACAGATGAAGAAAAAAGTAGTAAAATAAGCGAAATAAGGTGGGAGAAATGTAGGAGTAGTGATAGCAAGATCATGGGAGATAGTAAAATCAGCTATTCAATCCAATCAGGTGGCAACTATTTTCACTTTGCTTCCCAATAGAGGACAGAAAGCACTTCCTAGTGCAGATGTTCATAAGTCAATTTGAAATCAGTGATAAAGTATCCTGTTCCATAGAACTTCTAAGTTCCTTTCATCCCTGAAATAGCTACATTGCTATTTATATAAATGCTTTAAGTAGAAAAGTGCAAGATTGAAAGAAGTAGCTTGGTGCATATTTTGATGAGGTGAGGACTAGAAAAATTGAATGCCATGAACTACAGCAGCTAATTTTAACTAGATCCTAGCTCTCACTAAAATATAAAGTGATAAAATAATTCAGTGCTGCTGTGACACAATGAGATCGAGGTGGAGAATGCTAAAATAGATGCAGTACTTTAGTAGTAAAATTCATAACTAAATCAATGGAAAGATTTTTTTGGGGAAAAGTGCCTTTTTCTTTGCAAAAAAAAAAAAGGCAGAAAAACTTCTCCAAGGGGAAAGAGGTCAATTGATAAACCCTCAAACCTAAATAAGAAAAAAAGGAGCTGAAAATGCTCCTCTTATTCAGTATTGCAGTCTTTATGGTAACCTGCCACACTCCACTGAATTGGTTTCAATCTCTGCCTTCTAAGACTAGGGGAATTTTAATCGGTGCCCAAGGCTAGTGTGCTGGCTTGAGCAACACCACAAAATAACACATTTAGTCATTCCACTTACTATTGTCTTATTAGATAGGAATAATTGAATAATTAATAGAAAATAAAGAAAATAATTAGTATCCAGATTATCAATATTTTAAGAAAGTGTCTATATGTTTACACTTGCTTTCTTTGGTGTATATGTATAGATGCACTTAATACAAAGCGAAGCAATGGAAGTTACTGGTGGTGCCCACCCAGTCACCTGAGGTGTGGTACCTGGGTCCGATTTGAGGCAGAGAACAACAAATCATTTCCAGCTCTTACTGAAGTTCACAGGTCTGTGCTTACAACCAAATATTTGGTTTGTATTTATACTGTTTATACTCAGGGCATCCATGAATAAGAAAGTTTTTTAAAAAAAGCTTTCACAGTAAAGTGATAAAAAAGTATTTTTATTCTAAAAATATATTTAATTTCAAAAAAACCCCTCCTGCCTTATTTTGCTCAGATTCCACCTACTTTCAAGTATTTCAGTATCACTGCTTTTATAAAACATAAGACTTAACATCTGAAACAGATATTTCTTTTGTTTTGTTTGCAAAATTTTAGAAGCCATAGTAGATCGTAATGGAACTTTAAAACATAACATTTATTTGGTGAAAGCATGATAAAACTGATCAGTAATTCTTAATAGCAAATTTATTAAAACCACGTTTCCTTTACTTACCCTCATTTCTAGTAACCTAGTTATCCTCTATTCTAGGAACTGACTTTAACGATCCTTTCTTCAAGACCAAAGACACTTGAATTATTAAAGCTAGAAGATGGACATAAAGTACACGTCAGCACATGCTTTATTGAAGATGCTGCGAAAGCAAAGTATAAAGATCTTACAGTATCAGCATTACTAAGGCATCTGTACAGCTCCTGCAGTGAAGTTATGCGTATGGTCTGTACTCAGATTTTGTGGACAGTCTCATTGGCATGAGTTGTGTGACTGAAGCTCATTTTAGGCAGAGTTAAACGTTTTTAAATGAACAGGAGAAAGATAGTAAGGAATATGACAAGGGAAACTGGAAATGTAAGACAGAATGTTGGTGCCAGAATAGTCCCTGAAACTTTTTTGACCTTATTTGCTAAACATCTATCTAGTTCTGCTATTGTTACACAGTACCAGCAACTTAAATTTATCTCTGTCAGAATTTAAATAGCATTTTGAATGCAATTATATGTCTCATGATATGTTACTAGCAAAAGTCGTATTCATTTCATATTCTTAGCTTGTCCTTTTGGGATATTACAAGGACAGGGTGCTACAAGGAAACAAAAAAAACACCAAACCCACAAAAAACCTCACTAGTTTTAAACTAAACCAGAAAATCAGAAATTCTTATGTTAAAATTCAACAGATTATCACAAATTGCCATTAATACATAATCATAATAAAGGTACCTAATTACACAACAATATTATATTCTATAGCCCCAACTCTAGATCAAATGTTTCTTTAAGAGTGTCTTAGTCTACTTGACAGGCAAATTTGTTTTTCTAAGCAAAGCCACAGAAAGAAAGACAATGTACCTGGCTTCTAGAAACCTGACTATTGCACACTCCCTGATCTTTGGTAACACTTCCATTTTTCTCTCAACTAAATATCATATGTTTCCAAAACCCAGCAAATAATAAATTAATCTTCTGGCATTGATTTAGATTCAAAAAAATTTTTCCTCTCCCACTTCAGACAATTACAAGATGTTTTTCTGTGATACAGATCACAAACAAATGTATTTCTACGATACAGCCTGTTGTGGTTTTAATATTTCCTTCTCCCTGTTTATCTGTTACCTATTAAATTTAGTTTATAGTCTTAACTTCCAATTTCATGTGAAGCGCTTCCTTCCTCTTTTCCCTTTGTATCCTCCCTTGGGAGGGAAGGGGGAGGGAGAGTGGGGGCCCACAGCAATTTTGTTCTGTGGGGTTTGCCCTGAACCCTAAACAGAGACATAGCCATACAAGGACAGATAACAGATTCAGAAAGTCTTCAGATGAGAAAGAAAAAGCAACAGAATGTATCAAAATCTATGAAAAGCAGGGTCAGTGGAACAGGATATGACAAAGATGCTCACAATCACTAGCTAATAAAAAGACAACTAGTATCTTTGCAAGAGTGGATACTGGTTCAAAACCCCCCTAGATGGTGAAAAAATACCTGTGTCGTGACACATTATGTCATGGAGCCCAAACCAAAAAATGAAAGGTTTTGACCTGAATTCTACTCCCACTTTATGACAGTGCCAACAAAACCTTAACTGTTCTTCTTAATACCAGTGGTGGTTTCAGTTTTGCAGAAACTTTGAGGAGGCAACTTAAGATCTAGTACAAGCTAAGCAAGAAGCTTTGGCAATAAATTTCGCTATAGAACGTACTGAACCCCAGACAATCTTTGAAATTAGTCTTGTTAATTAATTGTGCTGCATGGTTCACAAACAATGCAAGAGACTCAAGGAGCACAATAGTCTTGAAGCGCAGTGTGGAATAATAGAACCATCTTTCAGTTGACTATATTACTTAAGACTTCCTCTATGACACTGGTGGCCTTCACTGCCAATATACTAGAGTCCTTAACTTTTATTTGTCATTACATATTAAAGTAATGGATAAGTACACATCTGCTGTAGAAACAAATGCAGAGCATCTCATATCAGAAGAATGAGATTTGCTGTATGATTATTCTGTATTCCAGTTTTCAAACCATGGAAAGTACATTTCGTCAGTATGATTTGCCATCTACCTGCATTTGTATTTTAGAAAGGAGAAGAAAAAGGACTTTTTCCTTCAATACGTATCACAGTACCTTAAAGAGAACTGCAGCTGATGGACTCTTAGGCAGAGAAGTGGAGTAATATTTCTGTGGGGTGCAGGATTACTTAAACAACTGTATGAATGAAAAGCTGACAAACCAACTAACAGTTTCATCAGGCAATACATTTACTAATTGTCTGTTCATGCAAGAACCCAGCTTCTGCAGAAAGCAATCTAAAGACTTCACAAACACCTAATATTCAGACAAATTATATAAATTCTCTTGTGGTGAAGACAATGCTTTTAGCCAGTGATACTAAATGCAACGCTGGAAGCTTTCTAAATCTTCTCTGCCCTCTCATGTCCTGAGGGATAAGAATTCCGGTAATTAATCTCAGTGGGATTTTGTAAAGTGGTGAGAACAGTAACTGTAAGATAGCGCTCAACAATCACACGTTTCTAAACTGGTATCAGTTACTTGCCCAGACACTGCAATTTCAGAAATCCCATCTCATTAAGAAACCATTAATGCAAACCAATGACAACAGGATGTCACAGGATGTCACAACCACGTCTCTTCAGATACACAGAATGGCTCTCTGAGATTTGGTGGGGGAGGATTGTTTGGGTTTTTTTGGTGAGTCTGTGTTCAAGCAGGTGCTCAATGTTTCTTTTCAAAGCAGGGCTAGTGGAAGAGAGAGACAGTATTACATTTGTACTACTGCATGACTACAGAACAGAAGAGGAAGGACTTATGCTAGAAAGTAACTCCATGGAGAAAGACCTTGGAGTCCTAGTGGACAGTAAGTTATCCGTGGGACAGCAATGTGCCCTTGTGGCCGAGAAGGCCAAAGGTATCCTGGGGTGCATTAAGAAAACTGTGTCCAGCAAGTCTAGGGAGATTCTCCTTCCCCTCTATCCTGCCCTAGTGAGACCACATCTGGAATACTGCATCCAGTTTTGGACTCCCCAATTCAAGAGAGATAGGGATCTACTGGAGATACTCCGGTGGAGGGCTACGAGGATGATTAATGGGTTTGAACATCTCTCCTATGAGGAAAAGCTGAGAGAACAGGGACTGTTTAGTCTTGAGAAGGCTGAGAGGGGATTTTATTAATATCTCTAAGTATCTGAGGGGTG
Source organism: Baryphthengus martii (assembly GCA_013396935.1). NCBI lineage: Eukaryota > Metazoa > Chordata > Aves > Coraciiformes > Momotidae > Baryphthengus > Baryphthengus martii. Next base: position 997,643 of record VWZK01022235.1, read on the forward strand.
GGTGTCAAGTGGAAAGGGCCAGTCTTTTTTCTGTGTTGCCCAGTAATACAACAAGAGGAAACCTGATACAAGCTAGAAAATAGGAGGTTCCACCTCAACATGAGGAGAAACCTCTTTACTGTGAGGGTGACAGAGCCTGCAACAGGCTGCCCAGAGAGGCTGCGGAGTCTCCTTCTCTGGAGATTTTCAAAACCTGCCTGGATGCATTCCTGTGTGGCCTGCCGTCCTGCTCTGGCAGCAGGGATGGACTGGATGATCTCTAGAGGTCCTTTCCAATCCCTAACATTCTATGGTTCTATGCAGTTATACTTAGCTTCAGGAAAGAATTAAACTACAGACTTCAGTGGATTTCTCAGGCATAATCTCAGTTTTACTAGAGTATTAAACTGAAGGATACATTTTCAGTTTAGAGATTCTGTTGTGGTTATAACAAAGACTAATGAATGTTTTTTGATCTTGGTACAAGTTTACCATTACTTCAGTGTCTCTGAGTGGATTAACAAATAAATATTGGCTGAAACTGAAAGTAGTATCTATTGACAAAACTCTGCAAAGTCAGTTTCAACAATGAAACAATAAATCTTCCAGCAGGTGTAAGAGGTAAAAATGGGCACTGCTTATAAACTTGAACAGTATATGATATGATTTTTATTTCACTTCAGGCCAAAGTGTCTGTTTCAATCACTGATAAAACATTGTAGTCTGTTGGCAAACATTTACATAATGCCTATGATTTTCTTATGTTTGTAACTGTACTCTAGTCTTTTGGAAACCTTTGGTTAAACACAAATACATATAAATTTGAATCAGAATTGTCAAGACTGAACTTTTGATTTACTTTTAAAGCACATTACTCCACCAGCTGTGCCTTGGTAGCTTTGTCAATGCTGACAGGCAGAATTGATGGCATCTAGCCAGAACCTAAGGAACAATTCTGCTCCTTTTGTGAAACTAAAATGGTGAATTTCAGGATTTAAACTAGTAAATATCTATGAAGCTCAGGATTTATGTTTTTAAATGTCTTCTCCTGTCCTTTCATTATTGTTGAATTTGCAGTTGACCAGAAGAGTAATGGTGTCTTCATTTAGGAGGAAGGCCAGACTGAGAGCTCCATATAAAACCAAAACAGATTTAAATACATACATACTATAAATGCATAGTTCTCTGTCCTGACAGCCCTAATATTCTCAATGATACAACTTGAATAGAAACACCTACAAATAGAACTTTATGAGCTCTACAGTGAAAGAAGCTCTACACCTAAAACCGGTCTTATGTACTTAAGCTCAGGTATCTCAACTAGACTGAAAAAAAAGTAAAAGCAGCATCTATTTTGATATTCATTTACCCCATTTTATTTTCATATTTAAAGGGAGGAAATTGTGAAATGTCTTCTTGAACCAAGTTCTGAAACTGTATTTTCACAGTTTTTTTTCTTCATCACTGTGTTGAATACTTCTATATTGCATCAGATTGACGTTTGGAAAAAAAGATATAGATATCTGAGGTTTTAGATAAGCCAAAATTGGCCAATGGATTTGAGAAGTAGCTAAAATATGCACAGTAAGCTCCAAATTCCTATTTCTTTTATGTCATACCAACATTAGCTGAAAGTAAATAACTCAGAGGCTAATTGATTAAAACTCGTGTTAACAGTAGTGAAATTTTGGTTTACGATTTAGAAAAATAATACATCGTGGCAAATTTTTCGGGAACCCTACTTGTCCTCCAGAGTAATTTCTGAATGTAATGAAATTTTCCATTAGCATTCCAAGGCTTCACTAACACAGTATAATTTATTGACTCCCTTCAGAAGCAGCTGGTGTGGGAGGAAAGGATCTGTACTATCCTCCGCAAAGCCCTCTTCATTTTAATTTCAAAGATTGATTTGGTTTCTGCGAAGATTACTGCGAAGGTTTGATTTCTCCCCCATCTCTCACTATTCTATCTGCTTTTATCAATGAAACGTCATTTTAGTTTACAAATGCAAAAGCTGAGTTATGTATGACAAGCCAATGACAGATGTCTTAATAATGATTTCTAATAGTTGATAGGCAAACAAATTAATGTAAACCTTAAAAATCACATTTGATTTCTAAATACCTGATTAAACCCTGATTAAATCGCTTCCCTTAAATCACTTCTGTTAAAACATTACAGTACGAATCAAAATATCAGAGTTTTGTGCATCACAATCTTTAAAAAAAACCCTAAGCATGTAGACAATAAAGAAGATAGAACCAGGCTAATCTCAGTGTCTTGTTCTTAAGGTAGGAAATAGACAGCCTTACCTAAGGGGATGTGATACTGCATCTGGTGATCACCAATACAGGCGAGCTCATCAGGGATGTTAAGACTGGAGGCAGCTGGGCAGCAGTGATCGCGTACTGGTGGAGTTCACATTCCTAAGGGACATCAGTCAGACAAGGAGCATAGTCAGGACCCTGAATTTTAGGAAAGTAAACTTCCAGCTCTTCAAGAAGTTAGTCAACAAGACCCTCTGGGAAAAGGCCTTCGGGGACAGAGCTGGCAGATGTTTAAGGACGCTTTCCACAGAGAGCTCTTGATCCCCAGGGGTAAGAAATTAAGCAAGGAAGGCAAGAGAATAGCATGGATGAGTCAAGATCTGCTGGTCAAATTTAAAGGTAAGAAGGAACTGCACAGGCAGTTCAAGCAGGAACAAGTAACTTGGGAAGAGTATAGGGGTGCTGCCCAGTTGTGTACGGACGTGGTCAGAAAGACCAGGACACAGCTGGAGCTGAACTTGCAAGGGGTGCAAAAAATAACAAGAAAGGTTTCTACAGATTTGTCAATCAGAAAAGGAAGGTTAAAGAAAACATAGCCCTCTGATGAGCAAGAATGGCAAGCTAGTAATAACAGACAAGAAGGCTGAGGTTCTCGGTGACTTTTTTTGCCTGAGTCATCACTGGCAACCCCTCTCCTCACACCTCCTGAGTTGAAGGACCACCAGACAAGGACCAAGAGGACAAAAACCCTCCCACTGTAAGTGAAGACCAGGTTCATGTCCACGTGTGGAACCTGAACATACAGAAGTCTATGGGACCTGATGAGATGCATCCCAGAGTCCTGAGGAAATTGATATAGATGCCAGGACACTCTCCATGATATTTGAAAAATCACGGCAGTCAGGTGAAGTCCCTGGTGACTGGAAGAAGGGAAACATTATAACCATATTTTAAAAAGCATAGAAAGGTTCACCCTAGGAACTACTGACCTGTCAACCTCTCCTCTGTGCCTGGGAAGATCACGGAATAGAACCTCATAGAAAGCTCTGTTAAGGCACATGGAGGACAGGGAGGTGTTTTGAGACAGGCACTTTTGAGGCTTCACTAAGGGCAAGTCCTGCCTGATCAACCTAGTGGACAACAGAAAAGCTGTGGATGTCATCTATCTGGACTTCTGTAAGGCCTTTGATATGGTCCCCCACAACATCCTTCTCTCTAAGTTGGAGAGAAATAGATTTGATGGGTGGACTGTTCAGTGGATAAAGAATTGGCTGGATGGTCACATCCAGAAGGTAGTGGTCAATGGCTCGGTGTCCAGATGGAGATTTATGACGAGTGATGTCCTTCAAGGGTCTGTACTGGGACCAGTGCTGTTTAATATCTTCATCAATGATACAGACAGTAGATCAAGGGCACCTTTAGCAAGTTTGCAGACAACACCAAGCTGAAAGGTGTGGTCAATATATCAGAGGGACAGGATGTCATCTAGAGGGACCTGGACAAGCTGGAGAAGTGGGTCCATGTGAACTTCATGAGGTTCAACAAGACCAAGTGCAGGGTCCTTCACCTGGGTCGGAATATTATTAATATTATTAATACAGGCTGGGGGATGAGGTGATAGAGAGAAGCTCTGCGGAAAAAGACTTAGATGTACTCATGGATGAAACACTGGACATGAGCCAGCAGTGAGCACTTGCAGCCCAGAAGACCAATTCTATCCTGGGCTGTATCGAAAGAAGCACGGCCAGCAGATTGAGAGAAGTCATTCTCTCACTCTGCTCTGGTAAGACCTCACCTGGAGTACTGCATCCAGCTCTGGAGCCCTCAACAAAAGAAGGAGACAGACCTGGTGGAGCGAGTCCAGAGGAGGGTCACAAAAATGATCGGGGACTGGAGCAGCTCTCCTACAAAGACAGGCTGAGACAGTTGCGGTTGTTCAGCCTGGAGAGAGAAGACTCTGGAGAGACCATATAGCAGCCTTCCAGTGCCTGAAGGGGGCCCGCAAGAAAGCTAGGGAAGGGACTGTTTAAAAGAGCTTGTAGCAATAGGATGAAGGGCAATGGTTTTAAACCAGAGAAGGGTAGATTTAGATTAGACATCAGGAAGAAGTTCTTTATTTTGAAGGTGGTAGAACACTGGAACAGGTTGCCCAGAGAGATGATGGAGGCTCCATCCCTGGAGACATTCAAGCTCAGCCTTGATGGAGCTTTGAGAAACCTGATCTACTTAAAAGTGTCCCTACTCACTGCAGGGGGTTTGGACTAGGTGGTCTTTAAAGGTCTCTTCCAACCCTAATGATTCTATTCTACGAAAGGACAAGAGTCAATGGACACAGCTGAAATAACTGAAATTCAAATAAAAACCCCTTTTTAGTTGCAAGGGTGGTCAAACATCAGATTTCCAATCCCCATCCTTGGTGTTGTTCAAAGCCTGTTCTAGCTGACCCTCTTTGATCAGAGGGATTGAATTAGACAATTTCCAGTGGTCCCTTCCAATCTCAGTGATTCGGTGATCAATCCAGCCATTTTGCTTCTGACTGATTTAATGGACAGCCATCTTTCAATAGTTAGAGTAAATGTATAATTATGAGCCCAGGGAATATATTTCCTAGACCTAGTGTTTCCACTACAGATATTTACTATATATTTATCTATATTTTATAGACAAACTTACAAGATTCCGATAATTTACCATGAACTTTCTTCACTGACTCACTTTCCTCCCAATCTCAGTAACAGTTAACACTGAGAAATGCAGAGAATAAAAGATAAATGGATTTTTTAAATCATACTGACTGAGCTTTTGATAATGACAACAGCTGAGGAAATTTGACAAGCTTTCAAGTAATAGACACAAGCTGCCTACAGGCATCTCATTTCTCCAGATACACTACGACTTGCATACATCTTACTCTTGGCCTTGTTTCTCTCTCAAGATAGATTATTAAGTAGATCTGCTTTAAATATATCTATGTATTATTCTTAATTTATCAGTGCCCAGCACCAATGATTATGACCCGATCACCTGAAGGGATCTTAATAGCATGACAAGATATGCTGAGATCAGGTGCCACAAAAATTGCTAGAGGTAAGCTTGACTGCACCCAGACCCTTCAACATCAATATGACAAAATGCGTAGCCCTAGTAAATGTGTTCAAATATTGAATATGACTGGAAGATGAGAGAATATTTTACTTAAAAGAATTTAATTCATGAGTTTCATCTGTATGGAAGAACCATAACCGATTTTCAATTACTGCAAAAATGCCCAAGATGAACATGGCAATTTTAATGTTAACTTTTTTTTTTAACTCACACAGCCATTGAGAACCTGCATATCATGACTGCTCTTTGCAGTACATTTTAATGAGTTCTCTGATTAGTTCTCACTCAGGGCCACAGAAAAAAAAATCAGAAATTCAGGGACAGATCCAGAATACTTTCACTAATTCAGATTTCAATGGTATACTCACTGATGTCTATAATTGTTGAAATTCACACATAAGTATCCATCTTAATTTGCTCTCAGAAAGTTAGGTAAGACAGTTTCCTCCATAGGTCGGATACTTTATGGGGTATCCTCCAATTTTCCTGTAAAAATAAGGAATAGAAATAACTTATTCTATACCTTGAAACTTAAAGCTTTATTCTGAAATGCCAGCTGCTATGTGGAAGCTTTTGTCAGCTCATGATAACTCGTGAGTGAAAAAGAGATACATGAGTATGTTTAAATCTTCCCTGAAATTATTTACAAGTCACAGAGATTTGAAATACAGAATCTGATTCCTACCCAATAAATTAAAATGTACAGGTTTATTTCCTCCAAAACATAAAGACAACTCCAATAATATTTAACTTTACTTATGCTTTTTTGTTTGCTATTGAAATATACAAAGTTCAGTGAAAGCTTACAAGAATTTTGAAAAGGAAATATTCAGTTCTAAAGAGAAAATGCTGACTTCAGAATTGAGTGTGAGTTTTGACAGGTTCAGGATTTCACATAATCAATTTTCACAAATATATTGGTTTCTAGTCATAAGATTCAAAACCATGTTTTTCAACAAATGTGTAAGACAAGTTTTACAGACAAAGAGAAACCATTAATTAGTGAACAGGTTTGAATCAGTCCTCCATATATTGATATCTTTTAATACATGGAATGAAGGAACAGTCAGTCTATCAGCATTGATGGACTGGGAGTTATCTACATTTCAAGTGAAACCATAAGAAAATGAACCTAAAAAAATAAATCACGAAAATTCTTTTTCCCAGAGGTACAACGAGCAGTTGAACACTTGTGTCTAACTTTTAACTATTAGCAAATGCAGCAGAGACTACATGACCTTGATGATCACATCCAGTCACTAGCAGAACAGGAGTTAGAGGCAAAGCTAACTCAGTTGGCACTACGCTTGCTTTAATTTACTCCAGCAGGTGGTAGACAGGTTGGCTGGCAAAAGAGAGGAACATGGAAATTGTATTCCATCTCATGGAAAACAGCTGTGATGGAGCACAGCATGTTACAACAATGCCAATATAGATCAACAGCGGCTCAATGTTACTCCTCCTCCCACACAATAAGGAGAAAGAAAAGAAAATCAAGGCTCAGCATTTACCGAAAATGTGCCAAAATGCATGCATTTCTTCAGCTAGTAGCTGTTCCTAAAGTTGTAATGAAAAAAAAAAGTGTTATGACAAATATTATTCAAGATTTTTCAATTTAAAGATTTTGGAATAATAATTAACATAGAATCATACAATGGTAGGGGTTGGAAGGGACCTCTGGAGATCGAGTTCAACACCCCAGCCAGAGCAGGATCACTCAGGGCAGGCCATGCAGGAACATAACCAGACAGGTTTTGAAAGTCTCTAGAGAAGGAGATTCCACAGCCTCTCTGGGTAGCCTGTTCCAGGCTCTGTCATCCTCACAGGAAAGAAGTTTCTCCTCATGTTGAGGTGGAACTTCCTGTGTTCCAGTTTGTGACCATTGCCCCTCATCCTATCACAGGGCACCACTGAAAAGAGACTGGCCCCTTCTTCTTGACACCCTTGAGATATTTGTAAACATTAAAAAGATCTCCTCTCAATCTTCTCTTCTCCAAACTAAGCAGCTCCAGATTTCTGAGCGTTTCCTCATAAGAGAGATGTTCCAGTCCCTTAGTCATCTTCATAGACCTCCGTTGGACTCTAACATTTCTCTATCCTTGTTGAACTAAGGAGACCAGAACTGGATGAAGTATTCCAGGTGTGATCTCACCAGAGCAGAGTAGAAGGGGAGGAGAACCTCCCTAGACCTGCTGGATACGCCTTTCTTAATGCACCCCAGGATACCATTGGCCTTCTTGTCCACAAGGGCCCATGGCTGGCTCATAGATAATTTATTGTCTGCCAGCAAACCCACGTCCTTCTCCACAGAGCTGCTTTCCAGCAGGTCAGCCCCTAACCCGTATTGGCGCAGGGGATGATTCCTCCCCAGCTGCAGGACTCTACACTAACCTTGTTGAACCTCATTAGGTTCACCTTTGCCCAGCTCTTCAGTCTGTCCAGATCTCGCTGAGTGACAACACAGCCTTCCAGTGTAACAGGCAATACTCCCAGTTTCATATCATCAGCACACTTACTGAGGGTACACTCTATCCCTTCATCTAGGTCATTGATGAAGATGTTGAATAAGACTGTACCCAGTACTGACTCCTGGGGAGCACCACTGGCTACAGGTCTCCAGCTGGACTCTGCACCACTGATCACAATCCTCTGAATTCTGTTTGTTTAGCCAGTTCTCAACCCATCTCACCATCTCCTCTTCTAATCCACACTTCCTGAGCTTACCCACAAGGATGTTGTGGGAGACAGTGTCTTGCTGAAGCCAAGGTAGACAATATCTACTGCTCTCTCTGCATCTACCCATTCAATTACACCATTACAGAAGGCTATCAGATTAGTCAAACATTACTTCCCTTTGGTATATACATGCTGGCTACTCCTGATAACCTCCACTTCTTCCACGTGCTTAGAGATGATCTTCAGAATGAGCTACTCCATCATGTTTCCAGAGATGGAGGTGAGGCTGACTGGTCTGTAATTTCCAGGGTGTTCCTTTTTGCCCTTTTTGAAGACTGGAGTGATGATGGTTTTCCTGCAACCCTCAGACACCCCTCTCATTCTCCGTGATCTTTCAAATATTATGGACAGTGGTAGAGCAACATCACCAGCCAGTTCCCTCAGCACTCATGGGTGCATCCCAGAGAGGCCCATGGATTTATGCTTGTTTAGTATATCCAAAAAGATTTCTAACCCAATCCTCACTGATCAGTGGAGAGTTTTCCTTCCTTTAGGCTTTCTCCCAGGCCTTCCAGGGTCTGGGATTCCTGAGGACCGGTCTTAGCAGTAAAAACTGAAGCAAAGAAGACATTCAGTAACTCTGTCTTCTCTGTATCCTCTGTCACCAGGGCTCCCACCTCATTCCACAGTGGGCCCACATTTTCCCTATTCTTCCTTTCACCACTGATGCATTTCTGCGTTTGAAGATGCCCTTGTTCTCTCTTACTTCCTTTGCCAGATTTAATTCCGAGAGAGCCTTGGCCTTCCATATTGCATCCCTACATACCCTGACAACGTTCCTATAATTCTCCCAAGTGACTAGCCCTTTTTTCCACATACTGTGAACTTCTTTCTTCGACATGAGTTTTTCCAGCAGCTCTTTGCTCATCCATGCTGGTCTCCTGCCTCCTCTACTTGATTTTTTACTCAAAGGAATGCACCTATCTTGAGGTTGAAGGAAGTGATGTTCGAATATTAACGAGCCCTCCTGGGCTCCCCATACCTTCTAGAGTCTTAGCCAATGGGATTCTTCCACGTAGGTCCTTGAAGAGGACAAAGTTAGCCCTCCTGAAGTCCAGGGTTGTAATCCTACTTATTGCCCTGCTTCTTCCTTGTATGATACTAAACTCTAACATGCTCTGATCACTACCACTAACATCTCTAGATATTACCAGTGTACTTAAGAAATACTAGAAATGAAAACTGAAAGACATTATACAATGGGCAATGACATACTGAAAAATCTGTTTTGCTAGATTTTGGAGAAGTCCAGCTAGACCTGAACAGTTTAACAAATTCTAGAGAAATTCACACCAGCACTTTTAATCTGATATGTTTTAATCTGCGTGTTTATCAAATCCTCTTTTTACATAGTATTCCAAATCTAAAGAGAAAGAATTTTTTTTTTTCAAAAGCTTGTTTATAATTCTTTGCAAATGGAAAACAAAAGAAACGTTCCAAGAGGTAGCACATGCAATTTCCCCATTTCCAGTCATGATCATCTAAAGTTTAAATGTTAGACTTTTTTTTTTTTGGCAAATTTTTGTTCTAATATCCAGTGTTACAAGGTGAATATCTTCATGCAGCTCTTCTTTATTTTTTGTGTAGTCTATTTTTAAGTACTAATTATTTTGCACTTAGTCACAGCATTTGGATAAATAATACAGCACAGTTCCATGGAGGGTTTTCAATAGATTATTTCCTGACTGACTCTGACATGTCTTCTGTGAAAGTCATAAACACTCGGTATGTTTGACAGTGCAATTAAATTAAGAAGCCGGTATACAGCCACAAATCCATTCTCCCATTACACAGCCTGATCTTACCAATAAAGTCAACTAAACACATTCTGGTACAGTATTTCAGGAAGAGAGGTGCACAATTATTGTTAGCTAGAACAATACTAAACTCATTAGCTGAATCATAGTGCTAAATAGAATGAAAACCCATCCACTTAATCATCATATTTTATCAGGTTACAGGAAGACCAACTCAGTCAATAGTGATGCATGGAAGTTAAAGTCTGTAATTAATTGGTTTTGTTCCTGGTTATAGATCTTCTAGTTTTGAGTAATAAAACACTCCTATCAAATAGGATCCTGTTCTGTAAAATCAAGAACTTAAGAGAATCACAGGGCTAGACAAAATAAAGATATACTTATGGCAAGATTTGCAAGTTAAAGATGCAATATCTCCACCAGCAACTCAAACATTCTTCCAGCTTCATCAATCTTACCTAGTTTCATTGGATATAATATCCAGGCCATTTAATATAATTTTGCAATCAATAATTTGTCCAAATTATCCTATAGACAAAGCTATGTTGTATAGTATTTTCTCTAGACTTGACCTTTCGAGGTCAAAAAAAAGACATCACACATCGTTTATATTACTCCTCTTCTGAGTCCCCTTACACTGACTTCACCAACATAAGACAAATGAAAATAAAGCTACATCAAAATCTATACTTAGTCCACAGAAGTAATAGAAAAGTAATAGAAAAGATGTATTTTCATTATACCTACCATTCATGACAATTTTTGACATTCAAATTTATGGACACATTAGTTATAATTATTCTATTTTGCATTTAATCTCTGCAGGAACAGTGTTATAAACTGTTCCGGTCATCTAAGTGCATTAAAAGTGTTATGCTTTCAACACATATTATTTGGCTATGAATAAATTTTAGCAAGATAACCACAGGCTCCTTTTTATCAGAATATTAACATTTAATGTATGTTTCGATTCATGACCAGCATGTTTGTTTTAAAGTGAGATTGACATAAATATTTGTGAAGAACTCCACACTGATGTCAGCGAGGAGTGCTTAAGCAAGACTGACATAATATTGTATCAGTTATAGCTTTACCTGTATCTCCCTTTCATGCAAGTCTTTTGCTGAAAGACTTGAAATAGTTGCTGCTTGCTCACATTTGCTCTGAAAAGAATGCTTTCTAAAACTGGAAGCAAAATGTCACCATCTATATTACCTGTGCAAGCATCACCCTCTCTAGGCTAAATATCAGTAACAGTATCCGAAAAACACTTTCATTTCATTCGAAATGAACCAGTAGCAATAACCTGTTGTTTATAGACTTTGAATTAGCTTCTTTTGCCTGAAGTAAATAGTTACATCAACAGTTCAATACCGCAGATCTGAGTTAACAATCTTTTATAGGAGACCAGGTGTTGAAATAGGAGTGAGCCCTGTTCTTCCACTAACACAGTTGTTGGTAGAGAGCACATGTGCTCACAGGGAAAGTAGATTTAGTCTACAAAATAAATATGCAGACAAGTAAAATACTACGATAAATATATGCAGCAGCATGCAACTCCAGGGGGACAACACCAGTCAATGTATTCTCAGGATGGCAAAACATTATATGCTGACATGTTTTAACATTATTAGACATTTTAAGGAATTGGAAGTTGACTTCTAAGCATATAGGATGAAATTGTCAAACCTACTGATAAAACATTTCAGTCCTTTTGGAGGGAGGAAGTCTGGCTGTGAAATTGCAAATGCTTAAGTCTAATTCTATTTAAATTCAAATGCATTTGGCCGATATCAATTGCATTTCTTTTTTATGGGCAACCACATGATGGTGATTTTTGCTGAAAACAGTCTTCATGTAAGATACTATATAAAATATGGAATCTGTATTTATATATAGTATAAACTTTGTAAAGGTTGCCTGAGTTAGGCATAAATAATCCCATAACAGAATTTTTGACATGCTAGCTTTTTTTTGTCCCTGAAATAGTACTATAGCATCAGCTAAATAGAACATTTCAGTTGAAAAAAGTGACACTTAAAAATTAATTTAGTCATCAGCCAAATGCATTTTGGCTAATACTGCCTTCCAAAGATTTAACAAGCATTGCCTGTTCTGACCATAAAGATAGGAAAGTTGAACTTCATTAAGGTAAAGCTGCAACTGTTTGCAAACAGACAGTAGTTATGGACCTGTCAAACCAAACTGACTTTAATAAAAATGAACGACTGAGCTATTCTAATCCTAAATTTGCTAGACAAGTACAACATATCATCACAAAATATGACATTAGTAAAACTATGACCACAGAAAAATAGCTTAATACTTTAGGGCAATTGAAAACAATTTCATTAGAACTTAAAATAATATTTTAAGTGCAAATCTGAGCCTCCATTCATGAGAATTAATATATGGGTTTTATGTTATACATCGCTATTTGTTCCTCTAGATTTCTTTTCATATATGTCCACGCTGATTAACATGAGTATTTGGTGAAATTACTGTATTGGAACAATGGACACCAACAACACGACAACAACAAATATAATTCTAATTTGTTACATTATAAAAGACAAGTTTTCTAAGAAGTTGCTGTAAGCATTTAAAAGCTATCAGGGAAGGTCAATGGAAAAAATATTTGTTTTCATGAGGAAAGGATTTAATGCTTACTTTCTTCTATTTTAAAAGGACCTTTAATATTGCATCAGTCACAGTTATCTTTAAGGAAATAAACTCATTCCTCAGAGATGGGTTTCTAGTCTATTAGCAGAAGCTGCTATTGGGATTAACGTTACATTATCAGCTCAAGCTGACTGAAAAAATAAATGCCTTCATCTCTGTTTTCAAGTTCAGCACTCTCCCTTTGCCTTCCTATAATCAGATTTTCTGTGATCAAAAGATTTCAGTGTTTATCTTTTACAGAACCCACGTAGAAGCAGACCAATGCATACAAAAAGCTACTTGGCAATTCTTTTACTTGTTGGATAGCTGTAAGCAATCACATGCAACAATGTAGTTGGGACCTTTCAGGACAACTGCCTAATCCCTCCAGCTTCCATAGTTGCTCTACATGAAGCTGTACAAAGATGCTTGCTTAGGCTTGAACCCTATACACAGGAGAGGCTCAGTATCCTCTGATGAGTAATAGTACTGAGTTTTGCAACGTTGTAGAACACGTTGTGTACTTTTGTCCTGCTGCTTCTTCCCGATCAATACTCACTATACCAATACCTTTCTCTTCCTCCAATTTTATCAGATTTCTTAGATGATAGATTGCATTGATGAATAATTCCTCTATTTATTTGAAACTAAGAGATCAATTCAAGTTACAAAATATGTCTTCAAAGACATTCCATATATTGCAGAAAGATATGAAATACCTCATAGGAATAACGTATAAATAATCTTTTGGTTTATCCTTACACAGGTGAATTGAGGTTAACAAAATCCCATGTGAAAGTACTGCTATTTGAAATTCTCATACAAAAGTGTTTTCTACAGAGTAATCTGAAGCAGTAATGTGAATTAGAATTTACATTAATTCATCATCTTACCTCATTTATCATTTACATCAAAGAAATCCTAGCTGTCTTTTTTCTGCACTGTTCCCAGAAATGGGAGAGAATGGTATAATCGGTATTGAGACAATACTGAAGAAATTAATATCTTCCTTACACATTAAATACATTTCTTAATAGCTTTTTATTCTGATATAAAATATTTAATTTTGACTGCACTACTCAGTTCTATTGCATTCAACTTAGCAATACTATAAAATTACATTTTTTTCATTAAAAAAACTTTTGTAGAGATAAGAAAAATCCAGCAACACAGCTATGCTGTTTGCTACTTTCCCTCTTTTCTTTGACTATGTACATTGTAATGCTATTGCTTTCATTTAGCTTGCTTTAGGCTATTTCTAAAGAGTCTTTTCCTATACTTAAGAGAAGACAAATCACCTTCATTTCCAAATCATGAAGCGCTATTGTTGTATGTGTTAAACTTATCAAAGGAATATTGTTCCTTCAAATATGTAAGCACTGAAAACACATATGCTTACAATGTTCATAGAGCAGTATGTAGGCATTTTACAGGCAGCAAATCACAGAATACCAACTGGTTATTGTATTTAGTAGTTTCTGATTTTTTGAAAATTGGGCCCATGTCCTTCTATCAAAAATGTGTCTATTTTCTACTGCCTCTGGTGGCTTCAGTTTTGGACATACCAAACAGGTTCAGGATTTTCTGACAATAACTGATGGAAGTTGCTGAGCATCTCTGAGAGTCAGACTATGTGCCTATTACTTTTCTGTTGTTTTTGTTACTCTAGAGTGTTTTTATGGCTTCTTCTTTGCACAATTCATCTCTTGATAGCATAATGATTCATTTTCTGTATTTCTCAAGAGTTAAGGTTCATAGTCATCTATTCCCACTTTGACTTCGTATCTCTATTTGACTACAGGTTCTTCATTATAAGTTTTTCTACATTTTCACAAAATACTACTACAGCTTCTGTAGAAAATACTTGAATAGCTACATCTATAAACAGCAACAGTTGAACTAAAGACAGAACCAAGTCCAACCAACTGAAAACTCCAATCAATTGCTAGAAACTTGCCTCCTGTAAGCTCCGGGCCCAGGACGGTCTCTGTCTGCAGGTGAAGAACAAATAAGAGCTCCTCCTCCAAACAACTTAAGCTCTATTGGTATCGAACCTCCTAGTCAAAGAAATTTCATTAAATACTTCTTTCACACTTTCCAGGCAGCTTTGGGAGGCCAAATATTTGCTGCAATTAAAGATCTGAGATCTGGGGCAATGCTGATGTGAAGAGACAGACAGGAAAGAACAGGTACAAGCAGCAAGATATAAAGGTTCATCAAGATGATAGGATTTAACTATCTTCAGTTCATGGTCAAACTACTCCTTCACTTACTGTGAAAACTGCAGGATCTGTGTAAAAGCTAAGCTTCTGTTCTAAAACTGTTCAAGTTGGTTATGCACAGTCTCTCTATTCTTCCCTCAGTAGAAATGCAGTAACTGATTTTAGTCCATTTCAGTACAAAGCAACAAGTGCTAAAAGAGTTCCACCTTTGAGTATTCAAAGTTTTACAACCATGTTATGCCTTTCAGCCATTATGGACACAGGTAGAGAAATCAACCTTCTAAGTGCCAAGGGTCTCCTTTTCAAGATATAAAAGAAGGCAGCATTATAAAATGGCATAAGCAGTTTTAAGGATTGAGGAATCATGCAGATGAAGGCAAAAAAGGATTTATTGTGACATGAAACAAGCCACCTTAAACAGGCACATTCCAATCACATCATGTCCTGAAAACATCACATTGAATGGGAGTGAGAAGTGAGAAAATGACAGCAGCATTTTCAGAGTTTAAATCCAATTTTTCCACATGATGTGAAACTAAACTAGGAATAAAATGAAGTCATGGTTGAAAGAGGTAATTTGTAAAGTAACATTACAGCTGGTGCATTTAGAGATTTATTTTTTTAGTGAAAAACTAAAATATACAAAATTGTTAAGAAACAAGTTAAATATATTTGAATACACCTGAAGTAATGATTTTATTAACATTTCAACAACAGATGTTGCAGCATAAAATAATTATGACAAACCCAGGTACTTTCCTGAGTCTTTGTACTCATTCCAAATGCTTGTTATCAAGATCTGCAACATAATATTTTTGTAGTTCTGAAACTGTAAGTCTTAAAAATGATACAAAGCCAGCGATTCTAGAGCAAGACTTCAGTCAGGATGAGGATGATGGCTTGATCAGATAAAACTTTCCAGTGTAATGGAAATAAGTCCAGTATGATGACAAAGTTATATGTAACCTGCATGTATCATAAAAACGTTACTATTACCTCAGACAATTTTTTCCTGAGCTATTTGAGTCAATTTGAGAGTTGCTATACTAACAATGAGACACAGAACAGCTGCATCCGTTGTTTTATGGAAATAACTGGGAAGATGCTAGGTAATATTAACAAAAAAGGTCATAAAATGCTTCTTAATACAGTGGTTAATTAGCAACCCAATTATTTATGTATCAACAGTAAATAACTTTGCTATCCTACAAACTAATTACGCATATTAGCCTTTCAGTAACTTAAAAAATTAACACATTTTAAGATGCTTCAAACCACTGCTGACGTACTTTTTTCTTCAAAAAGTTCCTTAACATCTTACTCATTCTAAAATAAACAGCATGCTTATTGAAGTTAGTAAGCAGAAATTTAACAGGACACTGTCCTAACACTACAGAAGAAATATGTCTCCTTTGCCCATTACTTAAGAAAAGTCCCTAGAATTTTCTCATCCTGTTTGTGCATTTGAAGAAATTATGAGCTCCACACTTACCAGTTATTCAGCTTTTCAATCCCAAATAAAAACGAGATTCACTTCATATTCTTGACACTTCTTCTGTATTTTAGAGAATGCAGTAAATTATTTATTTATATCATTAAAGCTCATGGAATAATCAATATTAGAGTGATAAAGCAGTAGAGTACATAAGAACCAGCCAAATCATCCTGTGTTTTTAGAAATAACTTGATAATGAAAGTGAAACCTGTAAAACATAATTTGTCCTCTGAAGCTGAACAAGAGACTGTATGATAGAACAGAGAACCCAAAGACATTAAAGTAACAGATTTTTACTATATAACACTCACTATCCTAATTTGGTAGGTTTGAGAGGTGTTCCAGAAAAAAAAACATCCACCACCTAGAAATTGGCCTGGAATCTGAGGAGGAAGAACAAAATTAGGACAGGAAAAGGAAAGAAAATATCTTTCACTCAAAACTTAAAGTACTTCCTCCCTTATACTATTTTTGGAAGGGGCAAAGATTAGAAGATTAACATCACATCAAAGTGAGCAATTATATATTCTACATCTAGACAAAGTGCCTGATCGTAGCAGCACTTGTGCTGATTAACTTGTATGTATAATTGAAACTGAGTGTCAGTATTCTTTAGTCAGTGGCAAAAAAATAGGTAAGGGAAAACTGCAGGCAATTGAGTTAATTAATCCTAGAATCAGATCTGATCATAGGCAATTCAAACGGAATAACTTTTCAGTTCTATTTTGTACTAGTTCTTATGAAAGTAAATGGAAAAGTAATAGACATGAATTAAACATTTTCATCTCACAGTACTAAGCATTCACCCATCACCCATGAAGATCATTCTTCATCCCATGGGCTTCAATTGCAGCAGTGCCTGCTTATTAAATGAGTGCTAATTATTCAACATTATGAAGAAATGTAGTACTCAGCATGTACTCCCTTCTTTCATA
>VWZK01022237.1:2869-34920 GCA_013396935.1 Baryphthengus martii
TGCAGGCCGCCAGACGGGGCGCGGAGCAGGGAGAGCCTCCCTGGAACCCGCCCGAGCCGTCCCCCCGCCACCGACAGCTGCGGGGCCGGCCCCAAGTTCCTCCCGGAGCGCAGGGAGCGGGTGATGTCGGTCTGGCTGCACCCCCTTATCTTTTCCGAAGTCTTCCCCTGTGCGAGGAGAGGGAGGAGAGGCCGGCAGAGCGGGGCTGGGCTCCCCGGGCGAGGCTGCCTTGAGGGGAGACCCTGCGCCTGCCTGCCCGCGGCTGCTGCGGGGCCTGAGCAGCAGCACCCAGGCTTCGTGTTGGCCGTGGTGCAGCCCGCTCCAGAGCCTCTGCCCTCGCCTTTAGCTGCAGCTCCCATTTGGTCCTCACCAGAAGGCTGGCCCAGGAGAAGATGGAGCCATGGAGGTCCCCTGTGAGGCTGAGCACCTGGACCTGAGCAGGTAGGCCCACACATCTGACGCCCTCTCTGTCAGACGAGATGTCTTAGGGGAGAAGCAAAGGAGTTTCCATCCCAGCGTCACCAAGTCCCACAGATTCGTTCAAGCCTCCACCACTACAGCCTTACAACCCAGGTGTCATTCCTCTAAGGTTTCCCCGGAGGCTCTGGTTTTGTCTGCTTAAGAAGCACCCAGGTTTCCATCAGTGCTGCTGGAAAGCCCCAAGAATAGACTAAAAACATCATTTATGCTTAGTTAAAATGAAAATCAAAGCTATCTCACTTTTTATAAATAATTAATCTGAATTAGGGAAGCTCAGCTCATAAAACTCACACTCCTATGGTTGGCTTCATCCCTATGTAATAAGGAAAACCTGACTGAAACGGATCTTACAGATGTTTTTACAAAAATTTTCCTCTAAAGTCAATCTCCAAAAAAGGAAGCCTTCGTTTAAGTCTTAATGGTGCCAGTATGGTATTTACACATATAACTTTACAAAAATAACACCTAAACCACATTTCTGGCCGAAACCGTGGCAGAGTAACTCACCATAGCGTATGTACTAATCATAGCAGTAAGGACAATTCAAAGCTCTCCAGGATGATTCACTCCAGGAAGAGATACTGAAATTTGAGTACTCAGATTTCTTCCTGTATTTACTAGTATGAATGAAGCAATAAAAATCACCAACACTCTCACTGACAGTATATAAAAAAAATGCCATTTCTCTTAACCAAAGGTGAATTTTTGAATTACCTTTCTGAGAGAAGAGTAAACGTTAGAGCAGCCCACGGTACAACAGATCCCCCAGGTGCCACAGACTTTAAAGTCCTTGGAAATGTTGTGCAAGGTGCCAGCACACAGCGTGTTGGAGAAGAGGCAGAGGAGGATGTGTTTAATTTGCTGTTTAGCTGCATGGTAACTGGGGGGGCTAATACAGGGTCTGGTATTCTTGGAGTGTGGATGATACAAATGTCTGTTCGGAGATAGCAGTTGGGTACTGAATGAAGTTCTAGGTGCTGTTTACAAGCAGAGCCAACTAATGTAGAGGTGAAATTGTCTTTTGTGTCTGTTCTGTAGCCACAACAGGTTGCTTCCTGTATTGTGGACATTCTTCAAGTAGTCTGGAATAGGTGGTTTTAACAAGGACGTATAGCAAACAGGAGCCAACATGAAGGGGAAAAAAGCTATTGTGTGCTCTACAAAAGTAAATACATCAATCTTATTTTGTTGTTGGGGTATTTAAGCACAGGAAAACATTTTCAGCCTACTTGGATGTTTGATAAAGACAGGAAAACACGTAGAGCCTTTCCTCCGTTGTAATGTAGACAAAATTGATAATGGAATATCTCTGTTGGGGACAGTTGCAGTTTTGACTTCATTTGTTCAAGTCTGAAATACCAGTTACCTACCCCACAGAAATCTTCCAAAAGTCGGCGGCTGGGAATCTTAGGCATGTAGCGTATAGAACAGGCAGCGCGTTGCAGCTTTGTCGTATCAGTATCTCCTTTGCCAAAGCACACTTGGCCTTCTAGGAAGGATGAAACTATGGATCATAGTTGAATAAAATGGGTCAGACCAGATAGAATTTAAAATTTTACTGCATTTTTAATATTTACTGAGAGAGCAGCAAGCGCCTAGTACAAGCAGATCATTAAAAGACTCAGACTGCACATGGACTACTTCAAACAACACTAAAGGAAACTTTCGTAGCGTTCTTGAAATATCTTTTTTTGGTGGTCACACCGGTGTAATTGCTCATTAACTAATTGTCCTATCTAAACCTCCTATATGAAATTTAGAAGCCTAAAAGACCACAGGAAATGGGCAGAAGGAAAGAAAATTGTTTCTATAAGCTTTTTAGAAAGTTCACAATATTGTCCAGACCCCTTTTTCCAGATGAAAATGACAACCAGTCGCTATTACATAAATTTATGATTCCGTGGAATCCGTCCTCGAGGTGGTGCCAGGTCACTCGAACTCCGTTGTCCTCCAGTCTCTTCTTGTACAGCAAGCCGTCGTCCCTCAGCACGTCGTACTCGCAAGTCAAGATGAAAGCCTCGGGCAGCCGCTGAACAACGGCATCTTCTGCTAACAGCGGACACAGGTTGGGCTCACAGAGTCTTCTCACTGTCTCATAAACTTCAGTTGTACAATCCAGGAGCACATGTGGCTCGTAGCCTCGGACCTTAAATTCTTCGGGGATGTTATCTGCACTCACCCACTTCCTGTAATTTAACTGAGTATCTATGGGAATATGGGAACCCTCCAGCACCTCCTGCATGTGCAGCGCGTGCCCGTTGAGGTACTGCAACAGGTAGAAAGCGGCGTGTTCTCGGAATAAGAGAGGGACTCCCCGATTCTGCTGATAGGATGGCAAATTGAAGTCCAGCGCCTGAAGGCCTGGGTAGATCAGGATCTGAGCGCGTAGCCTGGGGAGGTCTGCTCTCCCTGCGAGGGTCTGGCTGACAGCAGCTGCCAGGTTGCCCCCGGCGCTGTCCCCGCAGACGACGACGTTGGCGGGATCGGCGCCGTAGTGCTCTGCGTTCCTCAGGAAGTGAGTGGTGACATCCAGACAGTCTTCGTACGCAGCGGGGTATTTGTGCTCGGGAGCTAAGCGATACCTGGTGCGCGAAAGGAGGCCACAGAAGTAGGATAAAAAAGTATTTGTTTTAGTTGTGTTGCTGAAAATACTGGTTCCTGAAAGCAGCAATACCCTGATTACCTCCAAATTTTCCCTTTCTCAACAGAATGATCTTAAACTGCAGCCGATCAGCCTGTTAGGATATGATTTGTTTAGGTTATTACCTGTTTGGGGTGTTTCTCAGGTCTTTGTCAACACAGGAGTACTCAGCTGCCGACTGTTGCTAGGTTTGATTGATAGTCATCTAGTTGTCCTATGCTTTAGCTTTCCCCAGCTCGGCTACAAATGACAGTGCTTGTTTTGGATCTTTGCTACAGTGCAACAATATCGTGGTAAGCCACATCGTTACGTTGGTGATGACATCAACTTGTCAGAATAGTGCTTCTGTAAGCATCAGGCAGTTTCCCTGAATAAGGGCTGAGGAGAATGTGTGTCTTACTGACTGTTTACTATCACTTTTGATTTTGGAATTTGAAAACTTGCATTCAAAACTTCATTTGTGATGCAGTCAGGCACTGAAGACTTCGCCTGAGTCAGTCTTCAGCGACTCCAGAATGAGAGCAGAATGAATTTGTAAATCACCTGCTTGACAAACCTGACAGAAATGTTTCCCTGCGAATTGTTGTTGCTGTGATCAAGGAAGCTACAAGGTGGTATTTGCACTTTAGAAAATCATCTCTAAAAACCAGCATGAGGAAAGACTCACCCGACGGACACAACCACGGATTCGCTTTCTCTGGCAATAAAGCGACATAACATTTCATGGGTCTCTGAAAGAAACAGATTTGGTGGGATTTGAGTTTGGTTTGGTTTAGTTTAGGGTTTTTTTGCTTGAATCCTAACGTGTGTTGTGTAAGTCAAAGAATTGCAGGAAGAAAACCCTCTACTTTTCTCTGCCCTCTGACATAGCTCCTCAGATCTTTTGTGCCCCTTTGTCTTCCAATTTCTGTATTTGCTGACTGTATTTTTCCCCTCCCGTCTCATTATCCTTGTCTTTAAGAAAAACCACACAATGCACAGCAGCTGCTTTCTTCTGACAGCAAGACTTAGGAGAGTGCATCTCTGCTTATACTCAAACTTTGTAACTGCTACAGATAAGCGACAATCAGCATCACCATTTAGGAAGGAGATACTTCTTTAAGTAAATTACAATATTTTTCCTGTTAGATAACTTACCGAGATTTCCAAATACCCATCCTCCTCCGTGGAAAAACATAACTCCTCTCCTTTGGCTGGCAGATGGAGCTTTGGGCTGATAAATCCTCACAGGCACTTTCTCGAACCACAGGTCCTTGATGAAGAGCTTTGGGTCCACTCCTAGAGTCTTTCTACCGTGCATGTACCGGAGAAAGCCAACTTGACTGCAGATGCCGATATTTTCCAAAATCTTTCCCTGTTCGAAAGCAAAGAGGATAAGGAGTTCACTCAAGAGACTCTCCATTTTCCAAAGTAAAGGAGCTGGATGGGCAGTATACTCATGATGTCAGAGACGTGTATTTTAGGGCAATCGTGAGACACTTGAGTAGTCATACAGGTGTAGTACAGGTGTAGTACAGGTGTAGTACAGGTGTAGTACAACTGAACAAAGAACAGTAGCATCATGAGAGGCTCCGGGAACAGCAGTGTTCACCAAAACCCATCAGCCCAAACCAGTGCAGCACTGACAGAGACTGCTGAGATAGATCCCTTCACTTCCTCAGCGGGTCCTTTACCTACCCTTGAAAACGAGGTTGGTTTTCACCAATTATTCTGTCCTTGCCCCTGAGAAGATGTGAAAACATAACGAAGATGATAATTCTGGTGCCGATTTTCATGATATGGACACTTGCCAAAGGTTGAGCTGACTAAGCTGAGAATATATTTGATAATTGCTGTTTAATTCATCTCAGAAGTCATCTCTGATGTGTGCAACGCGCTGGCAAGAAGGCCCTGAGATATTTAACAAAGCTAAACTCCGTTCTTTTTGTGTGCCGTAGCAATAGTCATGCCAGGCATCAGAAGAGTACAAATGGAAGCTGCTGGTCCCACATCACTTTGCAAAAACGAAAAGAAAGGCACAGGCTCTGTTTTGAAATACATTCTCTAGTCTTGCCAAACCAGGGCTTCGGTGCTTGGCAAGATTTGGATCAAGCTCTTACTAATTCAGTAGTTTATTACCAATCTTTCTTATTAGACTGCCACATCTCTGTGGATTGTCTGTGCAGGGTTGTGTGTCTTAGTACCTGTGAGAGACCTTTGCTACGGTGACTCCAGCTATTTCTCCATGCCTGATTTCGAGGCTGGAAAAAATAGTACATTTTGCAACATACTAATTTCAATTTGTTATCAAAACGAGTTGTAGTGTCTCTGATGGTGTACAAACAAGATGAAATGGTTTATTCTTTTATATTTGCTGTTTTCCAAGCAGAAAGGGAGTAACCACAAAGAATATTCTCACCTTTCCATTCAGCTTGTTTGTTTTCTTTCATCCTGTGTTGTTTACCTTGCAGCATACAGTTCTGGTTTATGCTATTACGGGGTGGTATCGAGATGATAAAAAGAGAACTGGCTGTTCCAGCTGCTTAAGTGAAGTAAATTAATCTCTTTCTAATGACATCTTGTGTGAGCCAAAGCATGATAATATGTATCTAAAATTCTTTGCTATGGTCCACTGTAATCTAGAATTTTTCTGACAGATAATTTTCTTTTTAATTTCATTATAAATAGTTTGTCCCTCTTGGAGGTGTTTAAGTGCTTTCTTAAATATATGCACAACCTCGGCTGTCTCCTGTGTTTCGAACACCTTCTGTCATCACAGCATCTAGACATCTATCATTACAAGGAAATACTCCCGATTCAGTGAGATCCTTTGTCAGCAGAGATCACCAGAAGTTGAGTAAGAGCTTCAACCCCCATGGAGTAGTTAGTTTCTCGTTCTTTTACCGGCCGGTTCACCTGAAGAAGCTGGTCTGGCCAGAACCCCTCATTCCCACCAGAGAAGCCTGCTTAGTTGCTGCAGGAGTAACCAATATGTGTTCAGGGGAGGTGGAATTCCTTTAGCTCCTCTTGGGCAACATTACCTAATTTTGTCTCTTGCACGTAAAAAACTCCCCCTTCCCAAAACCGATTCTGAAATACTCACTTTCTAATTTTATCTTGAAAATAATGCGTAACTCCCTATCCCCAAGTCCAAGAAAAGCTTGTAAGGGTGTCCCAAAGTCATCTGGCACATTCTGACCCTAGGATGGAGATACAAACGATCCCAGGCAGGGTTCCTAATGCCCTTACTGCGAGGGGAGCACAGCTCCGTGTAGGGGCTCAGCCTGCCTTTCAGCTGCTGCTGCTCGGCAGCGTTTCCGTGCTGCCTGGCGTAAGAGCAAGGCAGGAGCGTAAAAAATCTGATAAAGGTTTCTTTAGCAATACTGAGCTTCTACCTACAACACGCCACATGATAGCTGTGCCCGCTCTCCTCTTGGAAAATGAGCTCCAAGCAGGGTTCTAGCGTTGCATCAACTGGAAATCCACAGGCTCACCCAGAACTCTTCCCCCCGCAATCACAGCAGGTTAACTTACCACCACAGCTGTGCTTATTGAAATGACATGAACGATTCGGAGCTTTACAGGCTGATTCACTCCAGGAGGAATTTCTGAGTTGGAGAAATGAAAATTAATTGCCCCGATGACCAGCAGTATAAATGCAGCAAGAAGAACTGCCAAGAATAACACCAGCAGTAGGTGTATAGCTGCCATTTTGCTGAGCAGCAGAGTGGTCTGAAATGTCTTTGATTTGACTTTCCCAGATATCTTTGGCTTTTTATTTCCTGATTCTTTGTTTGCTATAGGACTGTTCCAGTAAAAACCTTTCTCCTCCCTTTTACAAATACATAAGTAAGTATCTTTCCGTCTCTCACTTTCTTCCCTCGCCGCCCCCCAGTTCCTTTATTGCACAAAAGATAAGCCGCTCAAAGTCCAGAATTCATTGCAAGAGCTGTGCTAGCATCAGTTTGCAGTTTTTGCAAGAGTCCAGTCCTTAGCTGGGGGAAGAGTGTTACGAATAAATTGCATTAACATTAAGTTAATGAGAGGTGGAAAATGGACACAAAGCGTTTGTGTGCCCCGGGTTTGTGACACTAGAAACCACCATTCTGAAGAAAAGTTTCTGCAGAGGCAGGAGCCTGCATATGGCAGTTACCGCTCTAAAGGGCCAAACGGATGGTCAGTGATGGGGTTTTTTTAAAGGTGCACCTGTAAAATTATGTCACTACCTCAGTCTCAGGTTTTCTCGTATTTGTGTTTTCTTCTAAAGGAAGAACATAGTTAAAAAACAACACGGGAGACTGAATTTAAAGCCATGATCAGGTTGCCTCGTATCAGGGAAGTTCCAGTAACTCTCAGTGTGCAGCAGGTACAGCGTAAAATGGCTTCAGGTCATCAGCAGCTAAAGAATTTCGAATCAAACTGCTCTATCTGTAGGTTGGGTTGTGCAAATGATGATGCTATAGTTCGAGGTATTAATTGTGAATCTGAGTCTGCAACTCTTCGGCTAACTGAGATGGCAGAACATTGCTAAAATTGCAAATTCACAGGGAAATGAAAGAAGTAAAAATCAAACTTCATTAAGCAGCCACATTATAGTTTTTTTTTGTTAAGTTAAATTGTGAAGTGATAGGGGGAAATTACCATTTAATTTTAGTTTGAAAACTCTCTATGCCTATACACATGAAATTTAATAATTTTTTCCAGTGAGAAGTTGAGCGCTTTTCATAGGGCACGTGGTCATTTGAAAACATTCTGAAGTAGAAGGAAATAATTCTGTTCAAAACCAGCCACAGTGCAGATTAAAAAACCCCAGTAATATCCCACCCAGTGATCTTTCTGGACTTGCAGTTTGTGTTATGTTTCCACAGTTATGGGATCATATGCAATAGCCTTGGATAGTCCAGTTGTCTGGTAAATTAATTACTGTGCAGGGCACAAATTTGATGAAGTAGAATTAGCGAGATTGTGGCTCCGTCTGCCGGTGTGACGTTGTTCCTGTCACCCTGAGGTGTTCACTTGTTGATCAGTGAGTGTGTGTTTAGCAAATGTAACTTGCTCTTGTGATAGAAATGCTTGAAGTGCTGGTTTTTATTATTTTTTGAAAGCATCACAAAATTGCTACAATGTTACAGTGATATGATGTGATATATGATATACGATATACGATATACGATATATGATATATGATATATGATATATGATATGATGTTGTGTTTTTCTCCCTTCTTACATCTGTGATCTTCAGAACGTTTTCAACAGACATAGCATAACAGCATAACAGGTAGTTTTGAGCATAAGATCATCAATCTTGAAAGAAAAACAGAGTACAAAAAGGAGAAGTCTCACCTCTGCGCTTCCCTAGCATGTAGACACTCATTAAAGTTTAGAAATTCTAGTTTAAAAATCAGGCTCCAAAATGCAGCGTAATTTCTCATATCCCAAGCAAAATGAAACCCATACTAGTTCCAGTTTAGAACTTACAGGAGCCTTTCTTTTGACGACACTTTTCCAAGACAAATGTAGTCGTTGTGCCGACTAACCCTAGAACTCACGCTGCAGATCAGCCGTTACCCAGTCTGCACAGAACCCGTGTCATTGGGCTCTCCATCTGATACCCTGAACATCTCCTCTCTTTCAAAAGTGCCAAAATAGCCCTTGCTTGTAGTCTTCAGTATTTCTGGGCAAAGAACCTCCCGGAGGAGATGTTCCTGCCGCTTGGCTCGAACGTGTGCCACTCGTGTAAAGACACTTGCGAGGCCAGCGTTGAAGTGAAACGGTACGTGCCAGGTGCCCCACTTCTACCTCTTGATCATAAAAGTGTGGGTTTATCAGAGTGTTTTCTAGAATAAATAATCCTAACATTGGTTGGAGAGTCACTGCAGGAGAAATTAGAAAGTATAAAATGCGATCAGAATCCCAGACAAGAATCCAAAGTGCTTACGTTCTTTTCCAAATACAGATTCGCCGAGGACAAGATAAGACTTGCGTCTTCTATAAACTGTTTATATAATTCACAACACCATCCATTATCTTTTTTCCGGAGGAAAAGGAAAAAATCCTGTAGCCAAAAAAGGCTAAAATTCCGTGGAAGCCACTCTCAGAATGATACCAGGTTACTTTAACACCGTTGTCCTCTAATCGCTTCTTGTATAACAGTCCGTCATCCCGCAGCACATCAAACTCGCAGGTCACAAGGTAGGATTCGGGAAGCTGGCAAATAATGGAGTCTTCGGCTAAAAGTGGGGAAAACGTTATTTTTAAAATTTCTTTGATCGCTTCATGGACTTCAGGTTTATATGAAGTGGATTTCTGTGGTACATAGCCTCTAATCTTAAATTGGTCGGGAACGATGTCGGCACTTACCCATTTTTTATACTTCTGTTTCATACTCTCAGGAACATGGCGGTTTTGTAGGACGTCTTCACAGATGGATGGTTCTTTATTAAGATAACGACAACAGAAGTAGATAACTAGCTTCCGAAACAACATGGGGACCGAAGCATTCTGCTGGTAGGAAGGCAAGTGAAAATCTAGCCCCTGTAGTCCCGGATAAAGTAAGACCTGAGCACGTACTTTTGGAAGATCTCTTTTATTCAGCAGTATTTGGCAAATAACTGTAGCAAAATTAGCTCCGCAACTGTCACCGCTAATGATGATGAGAGCAGGATCCACATGATACTCTTCTAAATTCCTCATGAAGTATAAGGTGGCATTGAGGCAGTCAAAATATTGCCCTGGGTACGGATGTTCAGGAGCCAAACGATAACTGAAATGTCAAAGATATTGTCGTTATTGTCCAAGTAATTGTGAAAAATAAATGTGCTGTTTGTGATTGACTGGTGTGGTAGTTACACAGGCCTTTTTTTCTAAAATGTAAAGATTATTTTTGCTTTTAACTAGCCTAGATTGGAAAGACAACAGTGTCAGAGCTGTTTCTAGAGCACTTTGCCTACAAGCACATTTCTAAGTTGAGTGAAAGGCTAAAGCGAAAAAGAAGGAGCACCGTCTAAATTAGTGAATATTTTCAGCATATTTTCCATGAACTCTGTGACCATAAAAACCTCTGTGTAAAAGTAGCACTTACTTACCCAACCGACACAACCACTGAGTTGCATTTTTTGGCAATATAGCGGCATACTCTTTCAAAAGCACCTAAAGAGAAAGTTTATCAGAAATGTTGTTTTACAAATCAGATATCCTTTTGAAATGAGAATACAGGTCTTTGAACATACGGTGTGTGGAAATGCCCTGCAACGCGAGCCCCGTCAGGAACTTCTGCTCTGTAACGTGGACTTTACACCTTAATGTATTTTCTAGTTATTGGTCAGGGACTGTTAGGACATAATATAAACGTGTAAGAACGGTAATAAGGGGAGGAAATAGAAGTCTGTCTACGTTGGTATCGCATCTCAGGTGGTCACCAACAGAAGATGGCTAAGGAGAGGCATAAGCTGAGCACAAGCACTTAGGAATAAGAAGCATACAAGTTGTTGAGGCTCAGGGCACTCCCTTGAGAGAGAAACCGTGTCTTTATATTTCATGCCCCTAGTTAATGTTTCTTCCCTGTATTATTCAAACCACTTCTTGAATCCATGCTTTTGACATTAACAGCTTGGCGCGGTGAAACGTCCCGTAGCTTGCTGACGAAGGTGTAAAGAACCATTTCCATGTGCTCGTTTAGTACCTGGCATTGGCTCCTTCCATTTGGTGACATTTCCTGTAAGAAACGGTGGGTAATTGTCCCCTGTTTAACTTCTCCTGCCGCTCCTGGTTTTGCTGACATTTAGTGTATCTGGTTCCATCTGTCCTTTCCAGCCTGACGAGTCATCGTCTTTTCCCTTCGCTCTGTACGGAAGCTCTATCCTCACCTAAGCAGCTTCTCTCTGAATCTTTCCAGTACTGTTACATCATTTTTGAGGTATGGGAACCAAAACTATAAGCAGAGCTATATTTAGATGCCCCAGGGATTTATTACGGCGGCATAAAGAAGTTTCCTGTTTCGTCCTTTCCTAATAATAATTCTTGCATTTCATTTGCTTTTGGACTACTGCTGTGCACTAAGCCAACGTTTTCTGCCAATGTGCTGCCAGAACCTCAAGATCTCCTTCCTGCAAGTCTGCTTAGAGTCCAGTGGGTTATTTATAAGCTTAGGGTGCTCTTTTTGTCTCTTTGGCTTCTCTACCTGCCGTTTCACCTGTCATTTTATTGTCTAATCCTTTGCTGTCGTAAAGATACTCTGCAGGTTTTCAGCCATGCGTTTACTCCCTTGAAGGACTTGGTATCATATCAGCTTTCACTGTCTGCTCTGGTTTTGAATATATTGATTAGCACTGGTCCCAGCACAGGTCTCCTTATGGGAATCTCACCAGAACCTCCCACAAGCCATCTTTTTTCTGTCTTTTCATCAGTTTTTATCCAAATGAATGACCTTCCCTCCTGTGCCATGGCTGTGTAGCCTCTTTAAGTGACTCTTTTGGAAATCAGAGTCGGTTTTATCAACTCAATCTCCTTTATTCATACATTTGCTGACTTAGCTAAGGAGCCTACATTGATTTGTGAAGCATGACTTCCATTTGTATGGATTTTAAGGAGTAAGTCGTATTTATCTGTCCGCTGATTCTGTTCTTCCTTGTAGCTTCTGCTAATTTGGTAGCTGCAGGCTTCAGGCTTCCCTCAAGTCTTGTCATTAAATTATTTGCTTTCATGTTACCAAGTACCAACAGGAATGCAACTGAAAGGTCAGGTGTTACAGTCAGCATATAGGTATGGGTGTTATATTAAACCACGGCGTGTGATACAGCTCCCTCAGTGTGCTGGTTGTGCAACAGCAATTGTCTTCTGAACAAACAGCTACAACCGTGCAATTTTATGGTGTGGCTTCTTCTTCCAGAGAAACGATTTCACCTTTTGCTCATCTCTTGAGTCCTCACTGCCACCCAAACTAGCTCTGGAACTAGAGATACCACAGCTGGTGTCATCTCAACACTGCCCCCGACTAACGTGCCACGCAGTAAAATAGGGGTAGATTATTTCTGCCAGGGAGCCTGAGTTGCTAGAAGTTACGTTACTGTTTCTGCATTGTGTTAAAGAGAGCTGTGTAGGCTCTGCAGCTCATCTGCAGGTAGCTGGAGTCTGCCTAACATAGTGCTAATGGAGACTTGCCCTCTGAAAAGGATTCCAATCCCATAAACTTCCCTGCATGACACCTGGAATGTAATGTAGATTTCCGTGTTAGGGGCCTTGGCTTCCAGACAAAGCACACAGAGACCTGCTTAGAAAGGGATCCAGGACAAGGGAGGAGGCAGAGCCAGCAGCTGTGGAGGCAATCAAAGTGTTGTCTCCCTTTCTGAAAAAGAAAGCAAGTGTTCTGTGCAGTCACCACGAGAATCGAGCTCCCCCAGATTGGTTCTATGTTTAATGCCGATTTATTATTTATATTTTCCTTCGTTTTGATTTCTAAGTTGCATGAACAGGAATATATTTACAGATTTTTTTCGTGTATTCATTAAATTCTCTCTTGTGCCATGTTGTATTTTTTTTATTTCATTGGATGTGGGGACTGCAGGCTGAGAAACACTGACTTTTGTAGTATTTCTAGACAGAAGTTGAGTGCTCAGCACAGAAATGTATTTTAAATTCTGTATTTGAGGCCCTGTCAAAGCTTATAGGAAGCACTGTAGTCCAGCTGAGAGCCAAAGCTAGAAATTTCTCCTTGAGAAGTAACCAAAGCATAGTTCCACAGAAGGAAGCCAGAATGTATTTTTTTAGCGACAGCATTGCCCTTTTCATCATCCTGGAATTACTTCAGAAAGCAGATTGGCAACAGCCTAGAAGGATTTTAAGTTCCATTTCCAGAAAAGATGGAGTACAGAGGAGAAGGAGGGAAGAGACATGAACTCCATCCCTTGCTCCAGGGCTGTTGCTGTGTCTTAAGATTTCCTCTGGTCATCAGTTAAGACACAAGAACCTCCTGGGAGCTGAACTTGCTCGCAGCCACCCAAGCGTGTGTGTTCCCTTTGCACGGGGCCTCCTTCTCTGCCCCACCAATCTGAATCCTTCTCAGAACAGCTTCAGCAGGAGGAAGAGCAGAGTCCTTCTGCCGTTAGCTGGCAGCTGATCCAGGGGGTTCTGGATCGCAGTTCTAGGTTTAGAAGCCTCAGATCTGCTAAGAGCTGCTTTCATCAGCTTCTGCTGTAGCCCAAAGGGAACAGGAACGTGCTAACAGGACTATTCATTCCCCAGGGTGCTTGACAGTTAGTACGGAGAGAGCAAAGACTATCGGCATTAGGAAGGCCAGGGGAGATGCTGATACGTGTCTGAAGGTAAAAATATAACGGTTTAGATTTAATTTTAAAAATCAAACTTGCTGATTTCTTACTAATGCTCCCAAACGTGCCAGCGCCGCCGTGAAAATACAGTATTCCTCTTCGTTTGCTGGTAGGTGGGCATTTCGGCTGATAAATCCTCAACGGTACCTCATCTACTTGGAGGTCTTTGATGAGAAGTTCTGAGTCTCTGCATGGTGGTATTCCATTGAGCACAGCTCGCAATATGCTTAAATCACTGCAGATCCCCAGCTTCTCCAGAATTTTCCCCTGTTCAGAAGAAAATTCAGAAGAAGGGGAGTAATTCAGGCTTGCTCCTGAATAGGCAGCGTTGTCCTATATGTGCAGTTCAACAGGTACGGTATACAGAGTGGTTTTTTAAATTTCCTGTGAAATAGTTTTCCAGTGTCAAGTGGCTGCACTGAGAAAGCTAACTAAGCTTTGAAGAAATCATATCATACACCTTTTAGGAATTAATTTAATACAATTTAGTTTATATAACAACACTTAGAGGCTTCAAGGGGGCAAACTGCTGCTTCTTTTTTTTTTGTTGTTTTTTTTTCCTTAAACCATTATCTTCCAGCTCCCAAATATCCTACCAAAATAAAAGCAAAATCCCCAGTTTGAAGCAAGTTCACTTACCGAGAGCATGGTTGTAATCAGCAACGAATGGAAAAAGCGAAGCTTTAGAGGTTGCTCAATTCCAGGTGGTGTTTCTGAATAGAATAAATCATAAAAAACCCCCCCCAGAACGACTGCTGGGATTATAACAGGAGAGATGAAAAGCACTGCTGTTGCTGCTAGGGCTGTATAAACAGATGCCATTGCACTTCAAGAGGAGGGACCGACCGCTCTGCTCTCTTAAGTCTTTGCAAGTGCGCCCGAGGTGTCTTCACAGGACACTAAGCGCTCGGTACATAAGCAGAAATAAAATGCTTATTAATGTTGCAATACCCTAATTTTCTCCACCCTTCTTTTGCTAATGACACTATTGGCAACACTTCCTTATGCTGCATAAAAGGGGAGGGAGAAGTTTGTCCCCTTTCCAAAAGGTGGAATTCGAAGTGTAGGGAATTGATTTCTATCGTGAGTTCTTTACTAACAACGAGAAACGATTATTTGGAGGGACCCTTATTTGAAGGTTGTGTTTGGGTCGTTGTGGATTCATTCTGTTGTAGCATTGCCTTTTAGAGATCTGGGACTACTTGCAGTTGTCATCAAGGTATATCCTTCTCTGAGAAGAAAAAGACTCAGGTGCACAGTTTTGGGATAAACTTTGCTTCATAGCAGAAAATGCACAGCCACGTTGATGCTTTCATTCTGGTTTAAATAACAATCCTTTTGCTCGGTGTGAGTAATGTGTGTCTGCGTGAGGCCGCTGTGCCAGGTGTTCTCTGCAGAGATGGAGCACAAGGAAAATCAGTGCTAGGCAGGGCGAGTCCTAACGTACAGAAAGGTCTCTCCAGCTACACGGTGGTGTATTTGTAGATTTAAGCCGCGACGGTTTCTGGTAAAAGCTTTTCACAAATTAAACTCTCAGAATTTGATATTCATTGTAATTCTTGTTTGTAGGTCAATGTAGAGGCATTATGAATACGTGTGTGTTAGTGAGGGGTGATTCAAGTTGGTGGCAGTTGTTTGGTGGAATAATTTTGCTGGTTTGTATTCGTCTTACCAGAATTTCGCTTTCGACACCGTTTCAGAGTTACAGCTCACAAACTTCTTTCCAGCCTTGGCTTTTATAGTGACGTTCCGGACTCGGTCCTTAGCTTCATTAGCACTGTATTTAAAGCAAAGTAATCATGACCGCTGATTTGCACAGTTCTGGCTCGTGGAGATAAGAATGTGTGAGATTAAGCACCATGAATTGGCACCACGGTTGGTGAAGGCGGCAGGTGGGGAGCTGTTTGCTCTAAGGGCTTTTTCTTCGCTGAGGTTGGGTGAGTTGGGGCTGCCTTGCCCTTGCGTGGAGCACAACTTTAGTGATAGAGTTGGTTACAAACCTCAGATACCCGCCGTCATTCTGTCCTAAGCTTATCAATGTTGATCCTGCCGCACAGCAGGGTGATCCCATCAACGGCTTTGGTTGTTAGTTCTGTAAATCGTTTCTGTGTTGTGAGATATTATAGCACAGGCAGTGGGGTTTGTAGGGAGGATTTGCTTTGCCGTATATTCCTGGCAAAACGGCGGGAGAACACCGTTCTCAATAAGGGCTTATTTCTGAGCTCTGTGCCATCAATCAAAATACCCTGAAACACATCACCGCATGGAGATCAGCTTTGAATATTTTATTCCAGCATTCTCGATGCTTTCTTAGGTCTGAATCCTCAGAGGAGGAAAATTCTGTGCTTCCTAAAGAACCTGTAATCAAGAACAGCAAACTGATGAAAGCACCCATTGCTGCAGTGGCAGGAAACGAAACTTTTCAGAGCAACCAATACCAACTGAATTAAATCCCAGATATTTGGAATAGATCAATTCCCATTATGAAAGTGTCGTACCAAAGAGGATGCGTATGTCTGCGGGAGCTGCAGCGGCTCGTGCTGACACTGGATTGGCAGGAGTCTTTTCTCCACAGTACTCACTGAGTCAATAAGCAAAACCAAAACACCTCATGGGTGCCACCTCTGTTTTGAAACTTCAATGGATCTGTCTGAGTGGGAGGGATATTTCTTTGCTGTCTTTAAAAATAAATTTTAAAAGGAACCGCTTGGGGTTTGTCTTTGTTTGCTTTGTGACGTTCTGCCCTGGCTCTTGGCTTCAGTAAGAATCGGTTGGACAGTCGTGACACTCTGAACAAAACTCTGTCAGCTCTGCGTTATAACCCTCCTGTTGTTAAGGAAATGTTAGTGAAGCAATGTTTCAGAATGACAGCTTAATATTTTACCATTAATATCATAATATTTTACTCCTGGGGCGTATCCTAGGAGTTAGAGCTCAGTTAGAGCATATCCTAACTGTGTGCTATGTCAGCACCTCAGCCCTTCCTCCCTGTCCTGTCACCACACTTCCCATGTTTTTCCCGAATCAGGTAAGTCCCATGGTCTCAGAGCTACCCGGTCCTGCTGGGGATGCTCGTATTCACAACTATGTCATAGGCCCGATGTTCCAAAATGCTCGTGTGACTCAAATAATCCTGTTGCTGCTACTGCTGCCAGCCTCTCACGTTTCAAACAGTCAGGGGGATTTTTGGTGGTTTTTTTCCCCTATCGTTTTTGAGGTGGTAAATTGTAAAAAAACCTGAAAATGTTAATTTCCCTTCCAATCCGATCCATGAAGCGAGTAGTTTACATCTTTGTAGACCAAAAGGCTTTTCTCTTTTTGGCAGTAGGTAGATACCTGTCTTGGATAAAAAGCTACCAGTAGAAGCTCCATAAACTGTCGGTGTTTGCTGCATCTGTTCATTTACTCTTTCAGGAAGCTCATCTGCAAAAACCCCAGCTTCACAAAGTCTTTCCCTATCCATAGATGAGAACGGGCTGGCATTAGCTAAAGAAGATTCAAGAGATTCTACTAAACTGGGGAGAATTGGCACAGCTTTGAGTCTGGCGTTGTGATGTGCGTTACGGATATGCACATGGTTCTTTATTCTCATAAACCAGCTCCTTGGAGCTCACAGAGTTGGTATTTTATCCATCGGGTTTAGTGTTGCTGGGGACTGACATGGTTAACGGATCAGGTGGTGAGTACGGAGCTGATAATCCAGGAAATCTGTCCCATTTTTCTCATCAGTGAGCCTCCCTTTATACAAGAAGTCATCTCCAAAATTCCTTATTTATTAATTTTTCACCGTATTTCTACTGGTGGTAGTGCTGGTGGGAAGGCAAAGTACGCTAACAAGGCCCGCTTCAAACAGCTACGATCTTTGCTGGTTTTGTCCCCGTTTTAACCTGCCTGGTTTTGTCAGGCTTATGTAGATGGGGACCCACAGACCTCTTTGTGGATTGAGAACGCACAAAACTCATCGACTTCCCATCGATTGTTTATCAGTGTAAGAGCAGGTGGCTTGCAAACCAAACCCTGATAAAGGCAGAAGTGCCCGGGTAACCAGTGCCAAGGAGTCATTTGAATGTCATACGTTGTTGTTTTGCTTGTAATGTGTTCCTCTAAAATATTGCAAAACGTACCGCTTGTCATTGTTTGTAGGCTGTGTTAGGAAAGAGCCTGCAGGGAGCCCGTGGTTGGCTGATACTGCGGAGCTCCGGTGTCTAACAGGAAATCCTGTGAGGATTTCGCCAAAGCCTGGCGAAGCAGCCGGCTGGAATGGCGGAGGTTTGAGCCTGTGAAGTGTAGCCAGGCTTAATGACTAAGTGGAAGGCATAAAGGAAGAAAACAGGAAAAAATAATATATTCCAAAGAAGAACTACAAGTAGAAATGATAGCTTCTGATATGTTCCCCTTTTTTAATGTGCATTTTAAAATTAAACACTCTGGTAAATACAATTTTTGACTCATAGAATCATGGAAACATTTTGGTTGAAAAAGACCTTTCAGATCATGGAGTCCAACTGTTCCCCCATCCCTGCCAGGGCACCACTAACCCCTGTCCCTCAGCACCACATCTCCACGCCTTGGAAACCCCTCCAGGGATCAGGGGGACTCCAGCCCTGCCCTGGGCAGCCTGGGACAGGCCTGGACAGCCCTGCAGGGGAGGAAATTGTTCCTCAGCTCCAACCTAAACCTCCCCTGGGGCAACTGGAGGCCGGTTCCTCTTGTCCTGGTGCTTGTTCCTTGGGAGCAGAGCCTGACCCCACCCAGCTCCAACTTCCTGAATTTCGGAGAGTTGTGGGGAGCCAGAAGGTCTCCCCTGAGCCTCCTTTGCTCCAGGCTGAACAAGCCCAGCTCCCTCAGCCGCTCCTCACCAGACTTCTGCTCCAGATCCTTCCCCAGCTCCGTCGCCCTTCTCTGGCCACACTCCAGCCCCTCCAGGTCCTCCTGGGAGTGAGTCTCAGATTCCAGGGGTGGCCTCCCCAGTGCCCAGTCCAGGGGCAAAATCCCTGCCCTGGCCCTGCTGCCCCCCCAGTGCTGCCCCAGCCAGGATGTTGGGGGCTTCTTGGCCCCCTGGGCACTCTCTGGCTCACCTGGAGCCAGCCCCCTGTCAACCAACCCCCCCAGGGCCTTTCCTGCCGGGCACTTTCCGGCCGCTCTGCCCGAGCCTGGAGCGGTTGCAGGGGTTTGGGGTGACCTGAGGGCAGGACCCGGCTCTTAGCATTGGTGACCCTCATCCCACTGGCCTTGGCCCATCGATCCAGCCTGGCCAGAGCCCTCTGTGGAGCCTCAAAGCCTGAAGCAGATCAGCACTCCCAGCCAGCTTTGTATCATCCACAGACTCTCCAAGTGTGCGCTCCAGGTGCCTTAGTAGGACAATTAGACTCTGTGGTGCAATTTAACTAACTTCAGTTTTGCCGAGTAGTGCATGTAAGAAAGTTAGTGCCCTCCAGTTCACATTTCTTTTCTTGTGTTTGTGTCACCAAATGATTGAAATCATCTCTGGAGGGCTTGGCTGTGCTATAGGACTTGCAGCCGTTGGTCCTCTGCTGGGGGCTGCTCTGGACCTGCCCCTCTGTGAGAGGGTTTAGTGTGCCCTTCACAGTGGCAATAAGAAGCTTTAGGAAATTACAGCTGGGTGTGTGCTCTGTGATCCTGCTGTTTAAAGGTGATACGTATTTGCTTGATGATCTTCATTTCGCCTGCCTCCTACCTACCTACCTTCTGTCCTCTTTTCTTCTTATCTGCATCTCCCCTCCCAAATTAGTAGCTGCTTCCTATGTGTTTTGCTCTTACTCATGACTGAACACCATCTCTCATTTAGTCTGCTGCAAATCTTTATTTTAACCTTTCTTCCTTCAAGTTATTCTTTGAAGTATATCCCTTCCAAATGGTTAGAGATCTGCTGACAAATTCTGCCGTAAAAAACTGTACTGTATTAAAAAATCGAATAGAAATGATGACAAATACTATGTATTGGCATTCAGCAGTGGAAGTTCAGATCTTGTGCCGTACAGTTCAGAGCAGGTACGTTTTTGAAACGGTGACTCGACAGAAGGTTTTTGTTCTGTAGCGTTTTGAGACGTGCATGAGTTCTTGGAGGTGCATGTCTTGGTAGCTTGTGGTTCTGTTCCTCAGGGAGGACGAACTGCTCCACACGAATGGAGCCCAAAGAAACTGGGCTGAAACATGAGCCCAGCTGAAGGGCATCTGCACCAACGCACACAGCATGGGTCATGGGCAGGAGGAGCTGGAAGCCGTGGTGCACCAGGAAAACTATCGTCTGGCAGCTATCACAGAAATGTGGTGGGATGCTACACACGTCTGGAGTGCTGCAGGCAATGGCTACAAGCTCTTCAGGAGGGACAGACAAGGAAGGAGGGACGGTGGGGTGGCCTCTATTTATTAGGGACTGCTGTGAATGTCTAGAGCTTTGGTTACAGTGATGGTAGAGTTGAATGCCTATGGCTCAGAACCAGGGGGAAGGCCAACAGGGCCACTGTTGTGATGGGGGTCTGTTGTACAGCTCCCAGTCAGGACAGAGAGACAGGTGAAACATTCTTTAGGCAGCTGGGAGAAGTCTCACCGTCGCTTGCCCTTGTCCTCGTGGGGCATTTTGACCTCCTGATGTCTGCTGGAAATACAACACAGCAGAGGGGGAATAGTCCCGGAGGTTCTTGAGTGTGTGGAAGAGAACTTCCTAAGACAGCTGGTGACTGAGCCCACTAGGGAAGGCTCTCTACTAAACCTACTGTTTGTGAACAGAGAAGGACTAGTGGGAGATGTGAAGGTTGCTGGCCATCGTGGGCAAAGCGACCATGAGATGGTGGAGTTTTCAATGCTTAGGGGAGTAAGGAGGGAGGTCAGTAGAACTACCTCCTTGGACTTCCAGAGGGCAGATTTGACACGTTCAGGAGACTGGTTGATAGCATCCCTTGGGAAGGTGGTCCTAAGGACAAAGGAGTCCAGGATGGCTGGACGTTCCTCAAGAGGGAAATATTCAAGATACAGGAACAAGCTGTCTCATGTACTGTAAAACGAGCCAGCGCGGTAGAAGACTGACCTGGCTACACAGAGACCTTTGGGTAGAACTCAGGAAGAAAAGTCTGCCAGCTATGGAAGAAGGGGCAGGCAACTCAGGATGAGTACAAGGTTGTTGTGAGGATATGTAGGGAGAAAATTAGAAAGGCCAAAGCTCCGCTAGAATTTAATCTGGCCAGCGTTGTTAAAGATAATAAAACATGTTTCCATCAATATGTTAACAGTAAGAGAAGAGCTAAGGAGAACCTTCCCCCCCTACTGGATGCAGGAGGGAACCTGGTGACCAGGCACAAGCAAAAGGCCAAGCTGCTGAGTGCCCACTTTGCCTCAGTCTTTGTCAGCAATGCCAGTTACTCCCTGAATTGGAAGACAGGGATGGGGAGCAGAATGCAGCCCCCATAATCCGAGAGGAAATGATCAGGGGCCTCTTGTGCCACATAGATGGGCACAAGTCCATGGGACTGGATGGGATCCAACCAAGGGTGGTAAAGGCAGAAGTGCTCTCCAAGCCACTCTCCATTATTTACCAGCAGTCCTGGCTCACCGGGGAGGTCCCAGCTGACTGGAGACTGGCAAATGTGACGCCCATCCACAAGAAGGGCCAGAAGGATGATCCTGGGAACTAAAGGCCTATCAGTCTGGCCTCGGTGCCAGGGAAGGTTGTGGAACAAATCGTCTTGAGTGCCATCACGCAGCACATACAAGACAACCAGGTCATCAGGCTCAGTCAGCCTGTGGGTTTACGAAAGGCAGGTCCTGCCTGACCAACCTGATCTCCTTCTACAGCAAGGTGACCAGCCTAGTGGGTGAGGGAAGAGCTGTGGACATTGTCTACTTGGACTTTATCAAAGCCTTTGACACTGTCTCCTACAGCATTCTCCTTCAGGAGCTCATGGTGCAAGGCTTGGACAAATGTACTCTGCACTGGATAAAAAACTGANTCACTCTCTACAACTTCCTGATAGGAGGTTAGAGCGAGGAGGGGGCAGCCTCTTCTCCCCGGTGGCTGTGACAGGACCAGAGGGAATGGCTCCAAGCTGTGCCAGGGGAGGGTTAGACTGGACATTAGGAAACATTTCTTCACTGAAAGGGTCATTAAACATTGGAATAGTCTGCCCAGGGCAGGGATGGAGTCACCAGCCCTGGAGATACTTAGTGTGTGGACCTGCTGCTGAGGGCCATGGTTTAGTGGTGAGTGTTGGGTCGAGGGTCAAGGGTTGGACTGGATGATCTTGAAGGTCTCTTCCAACCAAAGAGATTCTGTGATTGTGCGAAGCACCCTCCTGGGATATCACGGCAGGTCATCACAGCAAAATGCGTTCTTATTAAGTCTATAAGTAGCTTGAATATAAATATGAAAACTGCGACTGGCCTTAATTTGCTGTGGCCGGGTTTGTCAGAGACTCCTGACTCTACTTGGATCAGCAGGTCTTGCAGGGTGACGAGCCAGCCAGCACACACAGGGAGCCACTGAGCTCGTGGGCAATCAGAGGCCGGAGGTTGGCAGGAATAAAAGCAGCCATAGCTTGCGGGATTATGCCTCTTTCTTTCAGGAGCAGTAGAGAGAAGCTGCATCATAGGAGAGAATAATGGTAAATGCTTCTAAAATAAATAAATAGTATTATTTACAAATAACAGAGTTGATGAATCTGGAATGTTTTCTAATTGCCTGCTTATTTTGCAAAATGCTCAGTAGGCTGACTTTTCGCTGGAGCGGTGCAAAGAGGTGAAGGTGGCAAAGCAGAAGATAATTGAAGTTGTGGACTTTGGTAACAACCCACTGTAACTGGAGTGGTTTAGAACAGGGAACCTCACTGGAAAATTGTTACGGCTCAGAATGTGCTCTGTTACTAAACAGACGGGTTTAGTACATCAAGGTGTAACAACAGGTGCAGTAAAAACATTTCAGTCTAAAATACAAATTGACCTTTTCAAATGTCTTTCAGGTACTCGTTTTCTGTGCCCAGAGCACAAAGAAGTTTGCCAGGTTATTCTGCTGCCATAAAAAATGAGCTTTGTACTAACGTGTGGTGACTGGAACGATGCCCAACAATTTGCTTTTCATGTCTTAATTTCTTTTCATGTCTTCCTGTACCACAGACTGTTCAAAAAGCGTCAGGACCTCCCAGCTGTACTGAACTTCCCAGCACGTCCCTAGTTTTCAGGTCCTGACAGTGTTCTGATCTGTTCCTGAGGCCTTTCATTCGTGATAACACTGCCACCTCACGTTGTTCCTCCAGGAGGAGGTGCTTCCTGCTCCAGTCTGTGCGGGCAATTAATTAACTGATTAATTCAACTGCCTGCAGCGCAGACAGTTAACACAAGCTCTTGTAAAGTAACTGATAGTACTGTATAGGCCCATCTATCTTTAGCTATACAATGTATATACATGATTTTTTTAATATCGGTTGTATTCCTTAAGCAATGCATCTGTAGTTGCAGCCTAATCCTTTTCCTGACCTCCTTTCCTTCTACTCCTTTATGTCCATGCCAAAATCTGTTCTGCGGCAGTCACTCTCACCAGGTATAGGCTTTGATAAATCATTATGCAAGAATGATTTACACATATTATACACTTTGCCTGTGCTCATTATACACTTAACCTGTAGATTCATGCCCTGTTACCTGCCCCAAGTTGTCCTCAAATCACTGTTTATGTAGTAGCAGTATCACAATTCTTACTATCACCAGGAGACCGATGCAATGCAGAGATTTATGAAAGGAAAAACTGAGGGTGTCTAAAAATCTTCTTGAGCAACGAGAGATAGGATTCAGGAAAGGAATGCAAGAAATGGAATTTTACATCAATCTCAGAAAATTTATTATCTTTTCCAGACCTTTATATCCAGATCGGAATGCTGCCACCTCACCCAAAATGGTCAAGAATACAGTTCCGTGGAATCCCTCTTGCAGATGGCACCAGGTAACTTTTATACCATGATCCTCTAAGCGTTTCTTGTAGAGCAGTCCATCGTCTCTAAGCACATCAAATTCACAGGTCAAAAGGAAGGTCTCCGGAAGCTGAGCAATAACGTTGTCTTCAGCCAGCAGCGGTGAAAAAACGGTGTCGAGCATTGGCTTGAGCAGGGTGTAGATTTCTTTTGAGAATGGAAGCGTTGGACTTGGTTTGTAGCTTCCTCTTTTAAACTCGTGAGGGATGTAGTCAGGGCTCACCCATTTCTGGTACTTCAGCTGCAAATCTTCTGGAACATGAGACCATTTAGATAGTGCTTCCACGAGTGCCAAGTCTCTATTAAGATACCTAAAAGCAAAAGTAAGGGTTCGTTCTTTTAACAAAACGGGAACTGCCTTACTCTGCTGATACGAAGGCAAATTAAAGTTCACTCCCTGGAGGAAAGGATATATTAGGATTTGTGCTCTTAGTTTTGGGAGATCTCTTCTGTTCACCAGTGCCTGGGCAACAGCAGCAGCGATGGTACCTCCGCTACTGTCTCCACAGATGACAATGCGAGAAGGGTCTACTCCGTAATCCTGTGCGGTCCTCATGAAGTGGATGGTGGCAGTGAGACAGTCCTCAAACTGGGCTGGGTATGGATGCTCAGGA
Source organism: Baryphthengus martii (assembly GCA_013396935.1). Classification (NCBI taxonomy): domain Eukaryota; kingdom Metazoa; phylum Chordata; class Aves; order Coraciiformes; family Momotidae; genus Baryphthengus; species Baryphthengus martii. Next base: position 26,889 of record VWZK01022237.1, read on the forward strand.
GCTAAGCGATACCTAAATAGCAGTGGAAATGTTTTATTACAGTCATCTCTAGTGAGTGGTCCCTTTGGCTTTTCATTCATCTTACTTTCTGAAGATAGAAAAATATTGTGAGCGGTAGAATTGATCATAATTATTGGGTCTGATGTATTCTTTGTGGCTGTTGTTAATGTTTGGGGGAGTCACTGCGCTACTCTATCTTTGCCAAATCCTTCTTTACCCGTCTTTTAGGTGCCCAAAGGCACGTGCTGGGTCAGGTGGCAAGGCAGGCGTGTGTGAGTCGGTGATCGGCAGTTCTGCTTAGGAATTGAACTGAACATTTCCCAACAAATTGTTAGAGAATATGAACATACGAAATTGATAATGAAAAGAGGAAAGGCTTTCAGTGGTTTTCTACAAGTTGAATTCTTTATAAAAAGAATCAGTTAATGATTCTTGAAGTATTTTGGGTTGTAAATAGTAATTAGCGCAACTTGAATCGATTTCCCAGATGTCAACTCTTCCTAAACTTTTAGAAGTTAGTTCTTGTAAAAATGCATTACAGCTCATCAGAAAAATATTTGGAATGTTCATCTCGGGTTGACTGCAAATTAACTATGGATATCCCCCCACCTAGTTTTTCAGAACTACCACTAAAATGAGTATTTAGTAGTCTGGGCAACTGTGCTTTTAAGAGAAACAGTTACACTTCGGATGCAGCATTGCCTTTCCATTTAACGTTCAAATTTGGATTTGGCTTTAGGAAACAAACATCCTCACCTCCTCGTGGTGCTTTTCCAAATGATTATAATGGATTTTATTTGGAAATAAGCGAGTGGGAATTCCTTCACTCGTTCTTCCTAAGAGTAATTAGTGCTGGTGAGAAACCTGTGGTCATGAAGTACAAGTCCTGCGTGTGCTTTACAAGGAACTTGGCTTGCGGCGACGGCATTAAAGGCTTACAAACTTAGAAGGAGGCACCAATGGGTGTCAAAGTGTGTGGCTGGATTGGCTCCACTTACCCGACGGACACAACCACTGAATTGCTTCTTTTAGCAAAACAGCGACATGTTTTTTCGTAGGCCTCTGCAAAACAAAATATTTCAATGGAATTGTAACTTGCTTTAAAAGTAAGTTGAATGAAAATACTCTGCCATCCTGATCTCTGTCCTGGGATTAATCCTACCCTGTAATTCTCCTATCGTGGCACGGTCGCACCTGAAGCGGCTCACAGCTTCATTAGGTCTGTGGCAATTTTCCTGATGGTAAGAAACTTGGATTTTACACCAATGCATTGTTTCAGCCTCCTTTTTGACAAGTTAGTTAATAGAAAGCTCTGCTGCTGCCACTTCTGAAGTGATATTGAAGAGGAGAAGTTATTTAAAAAAAAAACAAACAACACAAACCCACACGCCCCCTGCTAACTCTAGCTCAAGAATTTTTCTGGTGTATGGGCCACCATCTAGTCTCTTAGGCCTTTCCAATTCCAACTCCAAAATATATTTTTCCCTTGTTTTGCCCCTATAAGGACACACAGCAGTGTGTGCACATACACACAAGCTGCACACACATGTGAATGCAAATTGGGTTCTTTAAAATAAGAAATAAAATTCTAATCAGATTTTCAACTTTTCTCCTAAGCATGAAGGAGAAGAAGGAAGAAAACGGGTGTTACGTATGATCAGAGAATAAAAGTTCTAGATACATGACCTGTATAAACACAATTTATCTTGATGCCGACCGCACGGAAATAAAATTATTCTGCTGTCCAGAAATTAATTTTGGTATTTATTATGCTTAATCTACTAACTCTTCTTGTCATTTAAGAAATACGACATCAGATCAGAAACTACGTAGTATTTAGTTACAGCTCGTATTATTTATGCTACTTACGAATGCTTCCAAACCGTCCAGTCCCTCCATGAAAATAAAGGATTCCTCTTCTTGGTCCAGTGGTTGGTATTTTTGGATGGTAAATTCTTACTTTAACCTTTTCAAACATCAAATCCTGGGTAAAAATATGTTTATCTTTTAACAAGGGTATTCCATCCATTGCCACCCTGAGGAAGTGGATCTCTGAGGTGATACCTACTTTATCCAAAACTTTGGCCTGTTCAGAAAGGGACAGAAACCACAAATCAGTGCAGATTTCCATCTTACCTGGAGGCTGATCATGAAACATTTAAAATTCCGTGGTCGATTCAAACTTTGTCTCCTGATGTTCTTAAAGTGAAGTGGCCGGTTATGATGATGATTTGGATCCATCATCATTGTCATGTAATACCTGCCAAAATTTGAAATACAGAGAGCGGGAGATCTGACGGGAACGGATGAATTTATCTTCTGTAGATAAATTCTCGTGTCTGTGCTTCTCCAAAAGCCTTTGAGGCCGTGAGGAATCCTGCCCGAGAGGTGCTGTCGTGGGCGCGCAGTGACCTGCCTCAGTAATACCGTCTTACACCTCTGGCAAAAATGTTGCCAGGACTCTCCAGCAGAACATAGGGATTAGCTGTGGTGGTAACTTCTAGGTCATATTAGAAATGCTAGATGAGAGAATGGTGTTTTTCAAATTTTTTCATTCTTCAGTGGTGAAATCCTTAGATTTTATCAGTAGATTTTATCAGTAGGAAAAAAAATCAAACTATTTATAGTAGATAAAGGAAGGTGACAAATACTTCAGCTTGTCAGATGTATTAAGTAGCCATTTGCGTGAACAAATTAAAGAGATTAGTTACAGTATTTTAAATTTTAGCATTGGATACAATCATAAAATCCTTCTGGTTGGACAAGACCTTCAAGATCAACAAGTTAAGATCATCCATTAACCCAGCACTACCAGATCACTACTAAACCCTCAGCACCATATCTCCAGGCCTTGGAAACCCCTCCAGGGATCATGGGGTCTCCAGCCCTGCCCTGGGCAACCTGGGCTGGGCCTGGACAACCCCGGAGGGGAGAAGATTTTCCTCTTCTCCAACCTAAACCTCCCCTGGCACACCTTGAGATCATTTTGTCTTATTGCTTGGGAGAAGAGACCAACCCCCCTTGCTCCAACCTCCTGTCAGGGAGATGTTGAGAACGAGAAGACCTTGTTGAATCTCACCCCATTGGCTTTGGCCCATTGATCCAGTCTGGCCCGGTCCCTCTGTAGAGCCTTCTGGCCTCCAGTAGATTGACACACCTGCCTAACGTGGTGTCATCTGTAACGTGGCTGAGGGTGCCTTGATCCCCTCATCCAGATCATTGGTAAAGACATTACACAGAACTGGCCCCAATGCTGAGCACTGGGAACACCATCTGTGACCAGTCACCGACTGGTTTTAACTCCATTCACCACGACTCTTTGGTCCCAGCCATCCAGGCAGTTTTTTACCCAGCAAAGTCCATCCAGGCCATGAGCAGCCAGTTCCTCAGCAGGATGCTGTGGGAAACAGTGTCAATGGCTTTACTGAAGTCCAGGTAAACACACCCTCAGACTTTGCCTCGTCCACTAAGCAGGTCACCTTGTCACAGAAGTTAGAATTTAGCCAGGCAGGACCTGCCCAACCCATGGGCTGACTGGGCCTGATCACCAGGTTGTCCTGTATGTGCTGCATGATGGCACTCGAGACGATCTGCTCCATAGCCTTCCGTGGCACTGAGGGCAGAGTGACAGGTCTGTAGTTGCCCAGATCCTCCTTCTGGCCCTTCCTGTAGATGGGCGTCACATTTGCTAATCTCCAGTCAACTGGGACCTCCCTGGTGAGCCGGGACTGCTGATAAATGATGGAAAGTGGCTTAGGGAGCACACCTGCCAGCTCCCTCACTACCCTTGGGTGGATCCCATCCGGCCACGTTGACCTGTGTGCGTCTAAGTGGTGTAGTAAAGCAGTGTGGCTAATGCTTTAGGTCCCCAAACTCACGATACTTTTTAACTTGCAGAAAAAAATTTCCGTAGCATTTACCACAGCTGGTGGCCTGAACGAGAGTAGTTTTGAACTTCAGCTTGAGCTTCTCAGCTGAGTGATTCTTAAACATTCTGGCTGCAGAGTCTTATGTCACTCTGAGTTAGTCTCCTTCATTGCATCCGGGTGGCTTTGAGCCGGTTTGGTTGTAGTCTGCTCTAGTCTAGGCCTGCTCAGGATGAAAAATATGCATCAGTGTCACTGTATTTTCATTATGTTGGATTAAATTTCATATTTTTCTTCTTCAGCAGTGGACTTCTCTAATAAGGAATTGCATTTGTTAAAGTTGTAGACCCTGTTCTGGGCCATTCGAGGAGCTGATCCCAGAAGCAAAAAGGATCAAGTTTTAGTCTCGTACCGATTCCTTCTACAGAATTCCTGTACAATGTCCATGGGAAAATAATTTTGTTTCTTTAATGTTTCAATTCCCTCCCTCATTTTCTTTCCTCACACTAATACTTTTGTAACAGTAAAGGTTAAACTTGTCATTAGCTCTATAATAGAGATCATCTTTGTCTTGGAAATACTAAAAAACCAGTCGGAGACCTTACCAACCGCTGTGCTTAGTGTTGGCAGCCTGACATCTCATTCTTGTCAAACCTGCAAGTTTCACAGGTCAACTTCCACAGAAATTGGCATTTATCTACATTGCTCTTGGTCACGTCCCTGTTAGCTGTGAGTATCTCCCATGGGTTGCCTGCAACGATCTGTGGTTACGGCAGGCACCCCGAAGTAGCATCATCGCATAATCTTCATAGTTATTTCTGTTACTATGAAAACGATTTTTTTCTCAAATTATTGTTTCAAATTGTATTGTTTTAACTTTGGAGGTTGGACTCGATGACCTTTAAAGATCCCTTCCAAGCCAAGACATTCTATGATTCTATGAAATCGTACAGTTCCTGTTGATAGAAGTTCTACAAGAACCAGCAGAAATGGCATTTCTGATTCCAGTCCGTTTTTTAGTAGATACGCTCCCTCAGAGTGAGGCGTTGCGTTGTGACCTACAGTTTCTAGAAAAAAGTGATCACTTGCGTGACAGCTGCTGGACTGGGCTGGCTGTACATGGAGTACAGCCCAACTGGGCATCACTGATTTCTTGATTACCAGAAACCCCACTTTCAGGATCTTGCTCTTTTGCAGGGGATTAACCAAGTCGGTCAAACGTGACCCACATTTTGACATCTGTAAATACGTGTGGCTGCTTAGGAGTGTCATTTGTAGACCAGTAATCAGACACTTTGGTTACACAGTGCTTAAGGATCTTCTAACGCTGTAGGTGACATGACAGGTTGAAGATAATAACGACTTGTAGGTACCATCAGATAGTCAACATGCGGGACTAGAGAGCTGCGACCTCCTTTGAAGCGTCGTCAGGTTCAGGCTTTGCAGTCACCCCACGTGCGACAGTGTCTGGCATCCACAATGAAATGTCAAAACTCTGATCCTGCTGGCAACAGCTGGCTTGGAGTTTTCCATACACCGGGAGCAAAGCTGTGCAAGAGCTGAATTTGCTCAGAAGTGAGAGTCCCGATACAAATTCAAGTAACGGACTGGAGCCAGCAGCAGCGTGTGTGTAGAAGGGTCTGTGGGAAGGATGTGGCAGAGCTGTGCTCTCCGCGGTATCAGGGTCCTCTGTCCTCTTTGCACCAGCCCGAAGGCCTCCCGTGTACATCCCCCAACTCATCTGAAGTGCACGCTGTGCCAGCCCCTCTGCCTACATCGGTACTGCAATAAACTGGGTAGGAGAAGCTTACAGAACCATTAACACAGGAGGTAGCGTAATTTAATCGGCCCTTTTATCTCCCAGGCAGGGTCAGTCATAGGTCCCCTGACTGTTGTTTAGCTTTACTGGTATGTCAGTTTTTCTTCTTAAAAACACATCAGTTTTTCTTCTTACAGACTGAATACAGGATCGCCAAAGCAGAGAATGGTAGGGGTTGGAAGGGACCTCTGGAGATCAACAAGTCCAACCCTCCTGCCAGAGCAGGAGCACCCAGGGCAGGACACACAGGAACAGATCCAGGGGGCATTGGAAAGTCTCCAGAGAAGGAGACTCCACCACCTCTCTGGGCAGCCTGTTCCAGGCTCCATCACCCTCACACCAAAGAAGTTTTTCCTCCTGTTGAGGTGGAACCTCCTGTGTTCTAGTTTGTGCCCATTGCCCCTTGTCCTATCCCAGGGCACCCCAGAAAAGAGCCTGGCCCCTTCTACTTAACACCCACCCGTCAGAAATTTGTAAGCTTGAATCAGATCCCCTCTTAGCCTTCTCTTCTTCAGACTAAACAGCCCAAGGTCTCTCAGCCTTTCCTCACAAGAGGGATGTTCGAGTCCCTTCATCATCTTCACAGCCTCCATTGGACTCTCTCCAGTATTTCCCAGCCGCTCTTCAACTGGGGAACCCAGAACTGGACATGATACTCCAGATGTGGTCTCACTAGGGCAGAGTAGAGAGGGAAGAGAACCTCCCTCGACCTGCTGGACATACTCTTCTTGATGCCCTCCAGTGCATATATTAGATGAAAAAGTAATGGATGAGTTAATAGCTTTTTCAGTGAAGAAGTTGATTAACGTGAAGGTGTAGCTGGTTTTATTTCAGTACATCCTCACAGGTGAGTGTAGCCATTTCTTCATAAAATCTGTTACATTGGGCACAGCTGCTTCAAACTGGTTTGTCTCCAGTGACATCACGAGTCATTTGTCCCAGGTGATGACGGGATATCTTAGCAAACTTTCATTTTCCCTGCAATTTTGACATCATGTGTTGTCAGCCCTTGAAAGGATTTGGCTCCCTTGGCAAAAGTAATTGACCGAACAGCGATACCGAGAGTTGCTGTGACTCAAAGGTTACTTGCATTTAATCTTCTGTGTGACCACACACAAATATTCCTGTCTTTCTGCTCCTTTGGGATGAGGTGGTACAGTGCTTCTGCTCAGCCTCTCACTCACCACCAGAAAGGTCACAAAATTATAACATCAGAAGTCATAGAACAACATTAATCACCAGTAGATTTCTAAATTCTGCAGTTGAGCTTGTTGCATATGAATTACTCAAAGAGAAAACTTTGTCTGCTGGACAAATAAGTGTTCTGAAAATGTGGAAGTCCAAACATTGTATAATAGATTAAAATAGTAGAAAATTTAATTTGTTTTCTGTTAGGATCCTGTTTTGCTGTGTTGCTTTACTGCTGTGGCAGTGTCCAGGCCTGGGTGTGGTGCTTCGGAAGATGCAGTGAGTCACATTATTAGGAGTTTACTGCCTGACTTCAAACAAATCTTAATAAGCACTGTAGCAGGGAAAGGGAAGGAGAAATAATACCATTAGAACATGGGATTGATGTGAAGTATAATGCACACGCCAAAGCAACTGAAGTGGTTTTTTTCACAACTTAAACAACTAAAAGTAAAGCAGCTTGATTTAGGTACCGCAGAAGAAGTGGTTTTAAAATGACAGAGGTGACAATTAATTCAGGAAAGAACTGGAAGTGAAGTCGCACTTTGGTTTTGAAGAGACAAGGCTGAAAACCAAGGGAGCATCAAAAATGTGCCAAAACCAACGACACAGAAAGACAGCTTTAGTATTAGGTGTATTATCTCAAAAATCAAAGTCCTACAGACATTTTGAAAGGCCAAAGATGATGAACGTGGCAGCTCCTTTCAGAGGGCTCAGGCAGAGCGATACAGTTGTAGAAGAGAACTGAGATCAAAGACATCATTTAGTGGTTGATTCTCTAAATAAGTGCTGTGTTCTGCAGGGCACATCTCCAGTGCAGGGAGTTTTGTCAGCCTTCCTGCACTGAGGCAACAAGATTGAAAAGCTAAAACACAGGCCACCAGAAAAAAAAAATCAAAATTAATCTGCAGATTTTTTTCCATATTGTTACCTTAGGTGCTGTAGAGCAAGTGCTAGAGTCTGTCATAGAATCATAGAATCATCAGGGTTGGAAGGGACCTTGAAGATCAAGTTCAGAGAATCACAGAATTCTTGAGGCTGGACTAGCCCTCTGAGATCATCAAGTCCAGCCTATGACCTAACACCCCAACATCAACTAGACCCTGGCACAGCTTCAGGCCGGGCCCTCTCCTCCTGTCACGAGTTGCCTGGGAGAAGA
>VWZK01022238.1:0-106565 GCA_013396935.1 Baryphthengus martii
CATCTAGTGACACCATGGAGAAAGGGAGAGGGAAGGCAGGAAAAAGAGTGCCTCAGATTGACCAGAAACATCTAGAGTATGGGGGAAATGGTAAAACCTGGGCCAATCCACTGCAAGGCTGTTAGTAAGTTTAAAAGTGACATTGCAGTGGTTTCTGAAAGGGAAAATATGGGCATCTGAGAAAGTGTAGATGCTAAGGCACTGATGTGGGATCCGTACTTCAGGGAACAAAAATACATCAGCATGTCATGTCTGTCTCCATAAAATAGTCTAAAGGAGATTGAAGGAAGTTTAGAATTACTTCTTAAAAAAAAAAGAATGGTCATGTGACGGAAAAAAAAAAAAGACATTAATTTTCTTGTACTTCTTTTATTTAACTAGAGTAGGGAAGAGCTGGAAGAAAAATGGGCAACCTTTTAAGAAATTTAATTAGATAATAAGAATAGATTATCATCTAATTAAGGCCTTGGATGAACCACTTTGCAGTAACGAATTTTTAACTGGTTAGACCAGGAGCTGCACTGCCATAGGCAGGTTTGTCTCCAGGGGTATCGTTGAAATGTAATTGCTGGCATCAGTCAGGGTTGGAAACACCTCCCCGATGGAGAATAGCTCAGATGTGGTTCTCATACTTCTCCTTAAGTGCCCTGCAGTGGCTGAGGAAGAGCCAGGACATGAGCTGAGAGGACCTCTGAGCTCAACCCCTTCTGATGTCCTCACATGCGGGGGGCTTAATATTTTAAACCACTCTGACATGGATTCGATGACTTTGGCCCAGTACCTTCTGTTTATTGTTAATAAAAGTCAATAGAAGTGTGGAGAAGTACAAAATGTCAACCTCTGACCTTGTGAAATCCACGGCAGTAGAGAGAAAAGAAAGAAAACCCACCCTTCGGTACGTACTTTGTCCCTCATGCTGTGTTGGGATCCAGGAGTAGAAATCTTTTTTCAGGGCTGGGGCTTAGAAAGTCAGGAATTTTGTCTCTCTTTATTTTCATTGCAGTTTGTTAAATCCTTAGGCTCCTGTTAACACTGAACTCCAAGCTGATTTTTTTTTTTTTTTCCTTAAAATGCTGAAACCTAATTTTCATTTAACAATTTTCTGTTTGAGGCCAACATCAAATTAGTGTGCTTTCCACTGGCAGGCCCCGGTAATTTGGTAGGCAGGAGGCTCACACATACTTAAGTTATTCAATACATTTTGTTATACTCTGTACAAAAAACCTAGTCAGAAAAGCCTGATTTATGATATTCCTCAGGTTTCCTGTTACTTTAAACCACTAACATCCCATGGCCAAGCCCTTCATAGGCAGCCAGCACATCTGGCCCGGAGTGGTTCTGTCGCCTGTCACCAAAATGCCATATTTATAATCAAGTCATAATAGAAAACAAAGAATTGATTATGATTTTTTTTTTTTAAAAAAAAAAAAAGAAAGAAATGGAAAAAGGCAAAGTTATCGGTGCACATTTGTAAAGATGATGGGATGTCTTTTTTTCAGAACATATGACCCAGAGAAATAGGAGCATGTAGGATACTAAGCAGGCAGATTAGATGTGCGCAATCATCTCTTCTGGTCTGGTTCTAAACTGCTGAAAGCTCTGATTTTCCCATTTCACACATTTTTTAATGTCTGTTTTGTTTTTCATTTATACAGACAAACTACTCCTGCCCGGAGCCAAAGCGACATCTGAAATCCCACCTGCAATTCTGCGACTGCTTGTAAATTAAGTGAGTCTGCTCCTCGCAAAGTATTTTTTAGCTGCTCACCTTGGGGATTGAAGGCTTATGCAATCATCGTGTCTGTGTTGTATCTGTGTGTCCATCTGTCACATTTGATCAATGAGACAAACTTTCCCAAAATATTAACTTCCTACATGTTTTAGAATAATAGTTAGAGGCAGAAATTTGTTTTAAGGTCCTGCTTAAAGGGAAAGCTGGAGTGGCTGTCCATGCTGTAGAAATCACATGCAACTCCATTGGACAAGAAATTAAGTTCACAGCACAAATCCTTAATTGCTTTCATAAAACTACATGTTTAAAAAATAAAAAGCAAGAGAGGAGAAAGAACTGCAAGTTTCCTGCTGGAACAGGCTGTGAAGTCAGGCAGCAGTTTGGGGGTGCCAGGTCTTGCAGGCTGGCACGAGCATGACTTCAAGTTGTGTGTACTCCCAAAGGGTGCAGGCAAAGTTGGCTGTATTTTCCCCTGGGGAAGATGTATTTTGCAGAGGCTCATTTTTTCTAAGGGAGTCATAAAAGAAACACGTGGATGATAACGAACAGCTTCTCAGCCGTGTCATACCCTGGAACAGGGCTATGGAAATGTGAAGAGCTGCAGAGGTTCAACGTCTTTGCAAATCTGATCACTGAAGATTTCTAGTCATCTTCCTCCGCCAAAGGGATATGAAATTTTCCAAACGTGTGCCAAACTCTGAGGTTCACGAGCGGTTTCTCGCGTGGATTTGGATGATGTAACCAATAACCATGAAACCCTCCTCCACTTTTTAAATTACATCTGGTTGAGATGAATTTCTGTATGGATAATACAACGAAAATGTGAAAGACTCTATTTGTTCTAAACCTTAATACACAGTTGAGCTATGACATATAAAATTCCCTATGGTAACATGACATAATCTAAAGCAACTTCATGGTCACACATGGGAGATCCAACAACTTTGCCATCTTGTCCTTCATTATCCCTGGTGGGTAATGAAGATTGAGCCAACTTCTCCATCCTCAAAACCAATGGAGCAACGCTGACGTCCATCAGCTGCAAGCCTTGACCGCAGTTTACAAAATACTTATCAATACTAATTTTCTGCGTAATTTGTCCAGATACACACTGGAAGGGCAACCTGACCTCCAGTTTTCACGCAGAAAGCTATTGAAGCACATGTTTGACTGCAAATAAATGGTTAAATATGTCTTTAAGCTTCAGTGACCAAGTGTTGCTCAAACAGGATCATGGGGGGAAGCATCCACCTGGTTCCTATGCTCACTCAAGAAGATGATCTCGGACAAAGGGTGTACCACTTCTTAGTGATAACCGTGCCTCTCATTGCTTCTTTTGGCAAGAATTTTGCAAGTCTCTCTCAGAAGAATTAGATCACAGCCAGTCCCACCTTAACCACATATTTGCTAGCTGAATAAACAGGATGAAATTGGACCGGCGGTCACGTCTGCTGGCAGAATCGAGCGCTTTCAGTGCCGTTAAGACTGGTTCCAAGGGTGCAGGGTATTCAACCAACCTCTCCCATCCCAGATTTTGCCCTCTGCCAAAATAACATCCCAGCAAATGTTTCTGGTGCTGCCCTCACCATTGCAAGCCAGAAAGACAAATTCATTCACATTTTAAATAGCAATCTCAGCAATATTAATTGCACAATAAAAAAATAATTTGTTGCAAGGATGCAGTCAGCTATTTATTTGTGCTCACTTCTGAGTCATAAATCCTTAATTTGACATTTGAAGTCTACTTTAACAGACAAGAATTTTTTTTTTTTATTTGCAAATTGCCTAATAGATGGATTTTCTCAGCTATTTAAGCAGCTCTGGGAAATGCAAAGTCTCTGACGAACATTTCACTGCACTAGACATAACTTTTCCCTGTGTAAGCCAAACTTGTGTTGTTCCTTTACTACATGAAAGTGCTCAAAACTTCGCTGTCTTCTTTCAGTGTCGTTTATAAAGACAAAGAGAAAATGAAACCAGAGGATCACAATTAATTTTGAAGATAGGTGACTTCAGAAACAAGTTTCTGGGCCTTTATTCGTACCACTTGTCCCTCCCTGCATACCAACCTCTGAACCATGTGGAATAGTTCTTGAAAATGGCATTTGGATAAGAGGGAGGCAAAATCTGCAGTTAAAACCCAGTACTGAGGGAAACGTGCTTTCGGACCCTGCAAATGTTTGGATGTTTTTTGTGGGGCAGTGACTGAACAAGGTACTTAGGTTGTGGTTCCACAAGCAGTCGTATTTGTGCTGTATATTAATAATTCGTTTACAAGGATATATTTGACCTGAATTGCCTTCCTGGAGCTACAAAGAATCCAGATATAGTTACTCATTATTACACACTCATATTAAAAAGTTGCCCTTGATCTCTTCATGGAGAAGAGCACAGCCGATGAGGCCACGCTCTTCTGTCTCTGGAGCTGTTAAAGTACAAGAAAAAAAAATGAGAAACAGACGGATGGGGAGAACAGAAGCATGTCAGTGACCACTTGAAGATATCAGGGTAAGAGGAACTTGACTGAAGGATCCAAAGAGAGTCTTATCAACTAGGAAGGACTGATAGAGGAGGATTGATGGCATTCATGTGCTTCCCAGTAATGACCTCTCTGTAGCCATCGCTTGTCTGTCACAAGGGTTTTGGTAGCCCAAGAGTAGTAGGGACTATCATTTAGGTGATTGGGATTTTAAATCGTCTTTTTATCGAAGGATTAAAAAAACTTAAGTCAGAGGTAGTGGCCCATCTTGTGTTGTCCATAAGAAATACTTTCAGATTGGGTAAAAGAAAGCAGCGAGTCTGGAAGATTTTTACAATTGAATGAGTTCTTTATGCCGTTGATTTCCAGTCTTTGCACTAATGAATTTGGCCCTTGATGTTTAGGGAATACTTTCAGAAAACAAAACTGTACACCAACATTAAAGATCTTCATTTTTAATTCTTATTTATAGGTTTATCTTGCTTTGTCTTCATACGACACATGGATGTAAAAGAGCATGAAATGGAGGCACTTGCAAGGAATTTTAGAAAATGCTGCACGTGGTTCAAGATTTCTGCCTGAGACCTGTGCATCAACCACAGCCATCAGGTAGTGGGGCAAGTACCATCATCAGCTTCATCTTTAAATTCTCAATTTGCCTTACTTTTCTTACTTTACCACAGATTTTTTTTTTGTGGTATAGATTTCTTTCTTTCTTTTTTTTTTTTTTTTTTTATTTTTAATAATACCAATAAAAAAGGAGCAAAAAAAAAAATCTTCATTGGAAATATTTGAAATATTCTCCACTGGAAAAATAATATCCTGTAATAGATGGACAGTCATGTAAACATGCCACTGCCTGGCACAGCAAAATCAGCCTGGCTTGGTATGACGTCAGATGACGTAGTAGGGAGGCAGAAGGACTTTTGCAGAGGCTTCATACAACCAGGTTTCAACCTCTGGGGATGCAGGTTGCAGTTCAGGCTCTGGTTTGGAGGGAAAATAAGTATGGTGGTCTCATTAGTCCACATTACAAAAAAAATGACCACATTATTTGGTACCATTGACAGCCCTTTGCTGGATAAATCCAGGACTAGAATAATGAGAGTAACTGTGAGTCGACTGGAGGTGCATTGGCAGGGAGGGGAAGTTTGCACAAAGCCTGGCTGTTTCATTCACTCTGAATTCACTCATCTATTTGCAAGCAAAATGGTTTTAAAGTCTTCAAAAAAAAAAAAAAAACAAACCAAAAAAAATGGGAAGGAGTAAAAGAGAGACAAGGAGACAGCTTTTGAATTGTAAAACATATAGCAGACCCCATTCCCGACAAGTTTTATTGCTGCTCAACGAAATCCCTCAAGTCTATCTTTCAATTAGCTGAATTAGAAAAGATGTAAAACTAATCAGCATAGTGCCATTTAGGTACTCCTTTCTCTGAAATATAGGACTGAAAGATATCTTCTGGAAGAAGCATCATACATGTTATCAGTTTTAAATAATCTTTTATAAGGGACTAGTAAATCAAGTTGTTTGCATTTCTTGAAAGACTATATAATCTTTGGTTTTTTAAAATATTTTTTTCCAAATTATCAATTTCAACTTTTTAATCTCGGCAAATTGCAGTTCTAAAAAAGTTCCCTGGCTTTTCATAAGCATTTTGTAATAGAGTTTGCTACATACCACATCTGAGCAAATTAGGGTGAATGTATGTATATAGATATCCCCCTCCTCTCCTTCCCAAGAGAGTCTCAAATGAGCCAAATATTCAGCTGATGTAAATCAGTGTTGTTCCAGATACTTTCAGGCATGATATACTGCATTAAATCGACAGTCAGCCTTCTACAACCGACTCCATCAGCATGCCTGGTTGAAGCTGTAATTAAAGCCTGTGTTGCTCAGGAGTCAGTACCCAGCAGCCTCTGAGGATTAATTAGGTCTGATATTTATTTCTTTTGATATGAAACCCAGATGTGTGCAGTTAAGCCAAAAACCATAGGGAGATCCATCCTGCTTGCCTTTTTTTTTTTTTTTTTTTCCAGTGGACAGAGGAAAAGCAGTGTTGCCCACCCAGAATTAAAGAACAGAAGCAAATAATTATCGCTGTGAAACAATTTGGCAGCGGCGTGGCATTGTAATCTGCTAAGCCACTTTACCTGCCTGATTATGAAATAATTCAGATGACCTCAATCATTTTTATTTTTTTTTTATTACCAAATGTTGTAAATATATATATATATATGTTTTGATTTATTTGTCTGAAAGGTGGGAAGAAAAATGTGGAGGAAACACTCTTGCCCACTATGGTTATAGAAATAAATTGGTTTGTATTTCACTTTAAATACAGGTTCTTCAATGTGTTAGAAAAATACTTGTCCTTTCAGTAAAGAGTTGACCTTAAAGTTAATTAATAAGAGTGGAAAGTAGATGAAAACCCCGCTCTAAAATATGATGAAAATCCTCTAAATCATGAGCCAGTGTAGTACCATCCTTGGCTGCCACAATGGAAACAACATCTCCAGGAGGAAAATGCAGCTCAGGTTTTATGGTCAGAAAGATGTAAGATTCGGGGCATTTTTGACATTGAGCTCTGTGTTGTAGGCACTCATCTGGCAGTACAATCTCACTCAGAAAACTCACCAAATTGGGCCAGAATCAGGCAAATTCACACGAACTGTGAAACAGCTTCATACACCAATTTGTGCAGCGTTTCTCACTCAGATTTTTCTTTCCATGGGAAAGAAAATGATCCACTCCCATAGATGATTTTGATTTTGTTTTTCATTATAAGAAGAAAAGCAGCAAAAAAAGGGTGGTTTTCAACCTTCAACCCAAACTTCATTTTTGTTCTGTGGGGGTTATTCATTCCCAACCCATCCCTCCCTTTCTTTTCCAGTGATAAAATATAGAAGTAAATCTACAGCAGTAAAGATCACCCAAAACCAAATACTGAAAAGAAATCTGAAAAGATCAGACCATTATGAAATTTCCCCTCTTGTTCCAGTTGAAAGCAAGCTCTGAATATTTTCAGAATAACAGATGAAAATCCATATTGCTTCTCTAACAATTTCTGTTAGTCCTTGCTCATTGTGGACCTGGGTATTGATTCAGAGTAACGAGACTCCCACCGATTTCACTGAGTTTTGGATGAAATCCCTAGGAGAGATTTGAGCCAGTGATCTAATGATAAAAGACTGGAAAGCCCATTCCTTTTCTGTGATGCAGCTAGCCAGCATATTATACTGGAGATAGGCAACATTTTTCCCCTCTGAATAATTCCTATAGAACCTCGTGAAGACTCGTTTTCATCTCTTTCTCACTGATTGCATCAGTGTATTTTACAGTGTCTGCACATAGCTTGGCTTACAAGGGAAAAAAATAGACTAGAAAGCAGTGGATATAGTTGGGTTTTTTTTTTTTTAGATGCTTCTGATATTTGTTTTTCAGGTAGACTGTCAAAGGAAGGCTTTTGCACAGCTTCCTGGAGCATTTCCTCGCTACTTCGCAGCTCGTTAAGCTCCGTTTTTTTGTTTTCGTTGGGGGGTTTTCAGCCCATCTATGGGGCATCTCACAGGTCTCCACAGCTTCGAATGTCAGCTGAAAAAACAAGCCCTCTCTTTTTAGCTCCTCCAGTCGATGCAAGACACATCAGAACTCAGGAAAAAGGAGAGAAAATTTAAAAAAAAAAATTAAAAAAAGGTAAACTCACTGTATTTGAAATTCGGAGCAATTGCTACTGGTAGGTGTCCTAGTTCTCCTCCCATTCCAGGTTCTGGAGAACATCAGCCAGAGTGACCTCAGCGAAGGGGTTCGAAGTCCCTCTCTGCTCTCCCCAGGTCTCTGCTACGCTTAGTACTGTCAGAAAAGCCTCCAGCAAACATTTGTACTCGCGGGGAGAAAGAACACTGCTGTCTTTATTTTTTCTAACTTGACATCTATCAAATTTAGTTTAAGTGTTCCCCTGGGTCAGTCGAATTGCTGAGCTATAAACTAAAAATAATTAAAATAAAATATTAAAGAAACCTCAAGTCTGCTTGCCAGGAGCGTATCGTTGGGAGTTAACAGCTCTCAATCGTGCATTTCAGAGTGATGGAGTAGCTGAAGTAAGACAGGCAGGCTTAATACAACAGAAAACTCTAATTCGTTGATGTTTTGATGCTACAGGCTCGATTCTTGCACTTCAGGACAAAACTGGTTTCTGTGACAGGCACTCTGAATGTAGATGCACTTTTTTGCTTCGACACTACGGTTAATATAAATTTTATGGGACTAGCTTAACGAAAAGGAAAGGCAGGGGAAGGCAGGAGTCGTTCTGATTAATATCTCAGATGATTCAAACCTTTCCCTGACAATTCCTATAAGGCAGAAGACAAGTTACCTTTGCATACTATAAAGGAAGACTTCGCCAAGTTATTGACCCCAGCTGATGTATCAGCTCTCACCAAAATTGGTAATTCTAGTTACAATGACTTCAATTTTGGCTTGAGCCCGACCAGACAGACAGCGTGTTCCCAGACTGGTCACATTCATAAATGTCATAAAAAACATACTTGTTCTATGACATGCACGAAATAAAATTCTCGAACAAGACATCTCTAACCAGAAAGGCATGAAGCAAAAATCTTTAACCACGTGACAGGGAATGTGGACTGCTAAGAATGGTATTTTGACATTGGTGGACTGCTGAAGTAAAGCTTCTCCAGGCGTAGCTTTAACGTTGTTTTTTATTATTTGGATTATTCTTACAGGTCACAGAAACCATGTGAGGGAAGACAAAAAAAAAAAAAAAAAAAAGAAATCAGTCAAAACATGGTTGAAAATTTTTGTTTGAGCTGTTCCAGTGTATGTGTAAAGAGAAAAAGAGTAAGTCAAGGATCACGTTCAGGGGATGTGAGTAGAATCAGTAATCAAGAGATGCATAATATATAACTAAAATATTAACCTGGGTTGTCTAACCAAGTCCTTCCGTGCCTAAAGATTTTGCTTCTCGTTATGCATCTTCTGCACTTTAATTATACATTTATTTTTACACCTAGTAAAAAAAAAAACACGTTAAGTTCATCTTACGCTTTTCACTATAAGCATTGCGAAACTCTCCTTTCTGGAAAATAATATATTTTTTTTACAAAAAGTTGGCATTATCAATACTTTTATTTTTCTTTTTAAAAATTAGTGGCTTTGCACTGTCTGCAAACACTGTTAAATAGAACAAGATTCTCTATTTGAAGGTGATAAAGCCATCAAGTGAAGAGAACTGCCAACATTTAACCTTTGCGTATAGAAAGTTCACCTTTTCAGGCCCTACAAAATAGGAATAATTTTGAATTTTTCAAACGTGGCATTGCAGCTAGCTCTAAATCAAAACCAGACACAGCATCATTACTCTGTTCTTGTCAAAAGTGCTGAACAACACCCTCCCCGGCTTTAAAACTGAGTCTGCATCTCACCTCCACGACGATCGCCCTCCTCCGATACAAATTGCCTCCCCGTCAAGGAGGGGGCCAAGCTCCCATGCAGAGGGGATGCCCTGGAGTCAAGGGAGCTACGCCCACGGATGGTTTGGTCCAGGATTTGGAAATGAAATGTGCTCCAGCATAAAGACTAGAGGTGATTGGGACTTTTTCCAAGGTACTTATTTGGCGGGGTGTCACAGAATGGTAATTTGTGGAAACCGAAACCATTCACAAGGGAAGGTTTGTCTGAACAAAGCCCTCGACTCAGAGTGAAAAGCAAAAACAGAAAAGCAAGTAAGAAAACAACAAGAAAAAATAAAAAGGGGGAACAAAGAGCGGTTAGAGAAGCTGCCCCTTTCTGACCATCCTGGAGGGACAAGCCCAGGAGTCTGGCTTGCCACGATTCTTGCTTTTCTCGCTGTAAAAGGTAATTTAGGCAGATTTTTTAGAACAAAATTACCAAGTCAAAGTAGAATACAACAACAGGAGGTAAATTTGCTCCATCTGATCTCTCGAAAGAAACCATTCCTAAACTTTTTTTAAATTTCGATTTTTCACCCGTTTCCACAACCATATTTCGTACTTAGAGCCAAAAAAATGCTAAAACACTACCTAAAATCTAATTGATCAAAAATACCTCATTCACTCTCTAGTACATGATTAAGCAACTAGTACCTGCAGGAAATTTTCTGTTAAGCCTCCTCTTTACTGGAAAACTGCTCCCTTTATAATCCACTTTATCAGAAAAGTTGCCAGCTCTTTGGGTTGGCTTCTCCAAAAAAAATGAACCCAAAGTATTTTAGGACTTCTAGGCAAAATGATAAAGAAGAAACAATCCACCATTAGAACTTAGAAGAGCTGCTTCAAGAATGGATTTCCTGAGTTGGTTACCTTAGAATTAGCTGAAGTGACTTTAAAATAGTGCCAGAGGGTATTTTGGAGTGAGCAGATGCTGCTGTTCGCCTTTTTTTACAGGCAGAACAGAAAGTTTATGGTTCAGTCCCGACACGCTTGCTCTGCGGCGAGGAATTACGACCTGGCTGTCCTTTGCCACTAATTTCAATGAGATGTTTTCTGTCCTTCGGGACTTTACCTTCCAGTTCTTGAAGGAGAAGAAAAATAAAAGCAGGGTGAAGTGAACATGCTCATGATAAAATCAGACTTGATACGAGCGTAACTCTCCTGATACCCAGTACAATCATCACTCATGTTTGTCTCAGACTTGGTTTTGGTCTGGTGTAGGTTGGACGTATTTGCTACGGTCGTGATATATGTCAGGCAGTAAAGATGTGCGAGTTAAAACCGCTCTAGGGTTGGTCCTGCGAGGTGGGAGGATGGAGACCTTCGGTCAAGGCGGGACGTACACCACCAGTAGTGCACAAATCATGAAGGCTGCTTGGATGTCTAGAAAAAGACACGATATCCCGTGGGCCGCAAATATTGACTTATGAGCTAACTGTAGGTAGATTTGGCTGCGGTAGAGTCTGGGATGAGTTTAACCCTTGGCTCAGTCAAATGGGTTTTAAGCAGCTCTTGATCCCGAAGGGAGCACCTGACCCTCACTGGACGCTGTCACCAACGTTGTGGTTTTTTTCCTCTTTGCATCCCGCACTCAGCGGAGGGAAGAGCCAGCAGTTGCTGTCCCTCTTCATTTGCGTGGAAAACAGGAGGTAGATTTTGAGGTCTCCTTCCTGAAGAAATACTCTTATTTCCTTTCACCCCCATATTCCTTCTCCCCCTGTTATCTCCACCCCACTTCTTTCCTTTGCCACTAACGTGGAGAGGGAGAGAACAGGCAGAAAGAAAGGAAAAGAGAGAAATATGCTGCCTGGATTGGAAAAGTCATCTTTTCCCAGGAGCGGCGTAATAATGTTAATGGAAGGGAGAACGGGAAAGAGGAAATGTTTCGCTAACGTGGAGAATTTCTGGCCTGGGTTCTTTCTGAGGCCTGTTTGTCAGGGGGAAAAGGAAATTGGTGGCTGGATGAAATATGAGCTGATGCAGCTGCAATGCCTTTAAATACAAGCTTTTTTAGGCACACTGGTGCTTCAGTTTGGGGATATAAGCAGATGCTGAATGCCTTTCCCTACTTCACATGGGGCCTTTGCGTGCTGTGGTTTTAAGACCAGTGTTCAGGTGATAAAAAAAAAAAAAAAAAAGGGGGCAGGGGGGGGATGGGGGGAATGAAATGTCATTTTCGGCGAGGCAAAAAATACTTCAGGCTCTTTGACGCGTAAGTCATAAAGGGCTTTTTGTGCACGGGTAGTCAGTGCAGTGTCAAGAGAAATCACTTGCACAAGGTGGAGTAACACTATCTGAAATTAAATTCTGGCCCCTATTTGCAAGTAACGCTTTCAGGTTAAAAAAAAAAAAAAAAAAAAAAAAAAAGAAAAAAAAAAAAGCAGCAGCTTTTTGTTTTCAAGAAATTGAAGAGACCTAAGAGACGCCCCCACCTCTCCTCCAAAAACATACCCTTGGTGTTCTCGTTGTCCATAACACAACAGCCCCGAGCATAAGGTAATTAGCAGAGCTCATCAACCAGAGCTAATGAGAGCACAGCAACTTTGCACGAGTTGGGGGTGTGTGTGGATGAAATCTAGGTGGAGGTTTAGGGCTGCTCTGATCCAAAAGCGTTTGAACTGAAAAGGTTTGAACTCTCGTGCTATGGCTTTCCAGGCTCTTTGAGCCTGATTCCTATTTACACTAAGCTTCCTTAGCATAAAGGGGCCTTCAAGTGGGCATGCAGTGAAGGAATATTTCAAGGCAAAGAGCATGCAGAGCGGGCTCTCGCTACCCTCCTTGCACCTTCCTTGGAACAAGCCCCTCACTGTTTTCTTACAAGGGTGAAATGCCAGATGTAGTTCTAGTCCGAGGTGGAGGAGAAAGGCTGCGGCTCGTAGTCCTATTGAAGCTCTTTTGCGCTGCCCTGGTATGCCTCAAGGACCTAAATAATTACTTAGGAGGGTTTTTTTTGGATCTGCTTTTTCATTTCTGCTACCGAAGTTCTGATTTCTTGCTCTTTCTCCGTTGCTGGAAAGACAGAAAGTCACCCCAAACTGGTTCTCCGAGGTGGAAGCGGCGCTGACACGCTCTGGAGATGTCGTTGAAATATAAATCGCAAATCAGTGATTAAAAATAAGTTGTCTCCTTGAAGGATTGCTTTAGAATTTAAGGATTGTTCCTGACTTCTGAGACCTCCTTGGCTCAGTTCTGACTGGGAAATTTTATTTATTTTTAAATGCCAGCCTGGGGTCCTCACTCCTAAGGAAATTAAGGAGCATTAAACCCCCTGCAAAATCTGGCTTTTTGTCCAAAAGACAGTCACACTGATTTCTGTGACAATATTTATGAACTAAGATTCTCATCCATTCTACCAAAGTCCCCGAAGAAAACTTCTCTTACTATTTATACCTGCTCTTTAGCCAAGCAAAGATCTCTCAGACCATAGAATAATCTCCCAAACGGTGTGTTGGAAACCTGGTTTGGACTGTTCAGTGTAGCTGAGCTGATTACTGGAGCTGGTTGTCATTTTTAGAACTAATGATTTTTAACAGAAATAGTCTTCTTTAACCCAAAAAAGATTGTCTGAAGC
The DNA here is from genome assembly GCA_013396935.1 of Baryphthengus martii. Taxonomy (NCBI): domain Eukaryota; kingdom Metazoa; phylum Chordata; class Aves; order Coraciiformes; family Momotidae; genus Baryphthengus; species Baryphthengus martii. The sequence goes on from VWZK01022238.1 coordinate 13,254, forward strand.
TCTCGTCTTCATGTATTTTCCTTCTTCCTTTCTTTCCATATTTTCGTAATTTCTATTGAAAGGTTTTGCTATGACTTGCTTACCAAAAATGTTTCAATATTTCATTTTAATCCAGTAACCATTTCAGAAAGAAAATGAATCTGTTTCAAAGCATTATGATTTTTTAAAGGATCTATTTTGACCTCAGAATATTGAAACTCAGAGTAATTGCAAACACAGGTTTTCAACAATCGAGTTTATTTTCTCTGCAGAAAACCTCACCCATATGCCTGCAGGGAATAGCTGCATTTGCCAAATCCAACTTTTGGTGCACAGGAGAAGTGGGATATATAAATAGAAAGTGTAAGCGTTTGGATATACAAAATGGGTTTGTAATTTAAGGCCTCCCAGCCAGTGGCAACAATTGTCCATGTCTTGTGGGGTGTCAATTTTCCCTCTTCTCTTTATTTGGCTCAGCAAGCCGCCTTCTGCAATCACAGTTTAAAGTCTTGGCTTATGCCTCCTCTGTCTCCTGCCTCACGTCGAATCGCTGTCGTCCCAGGGAGCTGCAGGATGCTCTCTGCTAATCCGATGCTGCAGTCTCCAGGCTTGCAGTGGGATATTGAAATTAAAAAAAAAAAAAAAAGGAAAAGAAAAAGGAGAAGGAAAAAAAAACAAAGCAAAAAAAAAAAGCTTTCCTAAATGATATACCAAATTACACATTATTTCACTTGACAAACAAAAACTTTTGTGGTTAGGAGAATGAATGGTGTACATCATAATTTTGACAGCGAGTACTGAGGTTGAACTGGCTCTTTAAACAATTTCCCTGTGTACGCGTCGCTGTTCCAGTTCAACGCGAGCATATGGCAAACACAGAAACTATACTTACCGATGCCAGGGCATGACCAAAATCTATAATAATGTTGTTTACTTTCACCAGCTCTGCAAGAAAGAATGTAGCCTCCTGCACTTAAATGACCTCAGAAGAGTCACACTTTTGCTTTGTCAATAATTTACTCAAAGCACACGTTGTCCCTTAGAGACATAAGGACCCAAGACGTTTGCAGTAACTGAGTCAACTTCTTCTGTACAGACTCTCGCTTGTCTCCCGGAGAAAACTAAAGGAATATCTCTCCATGACGCTGGTGAGAGTAGAGGGAGGCAGGAGACAAGAGTAGCTTTTGGAGCACGCTTGGCTTACGTTCTTTTTGTTGTTGTCGTTTCTGATAAAAATCATAATATTTCAAAGTCTTCTACGGACAGAGCTCTGCCAACTTCCTTCTCCCACTAAATTGGCCGTTCTCGAGCGCTGCCAGGAAAGAACATATTTTAGCATCTTAGGGCTGCGTGGTCTGGCAGGCGAGCGTTGGGAGGCTGAGGTGGTTGGCCACTCCTCTGCAGAAGGATATAACATCCAGTGCTCAAGGGGGTTTTCCTTTTGTCAGGCTCTAAAGCTGCCCAAATGACGTGAAGCCACGGGACAGTGCAGGCTTTGAAATGCTCGGGGAATAAACAAGCTCAGCGAGCTGCCTGCGGAAACTCCAGCTCTCGCAGAAAAAACATCCTTCTTCACAACCAAAATCAGAATGTCAACAGGAGGACAGTCTTCATTTCACTTCGGTTCAGGACATTGTAAGGAAAGAAGAGGGATAGCCTGAAAACTTAAATAATGACGTGTGTTGAGGGAACAGGAGTCGAGGAATTTGAGTGACATCGCAGTGATTCCTTTAATAGCTCAGATAAATTTCCAGTGACAGCAATTGCAAAGACTAATGCTGCAAAAGTTCAGGAGATACTGTGTAAATGGATCTGTGTAAAGTAGTTTTCCAGTTGCCTGGAAAGCACATGGACAAGGATTTCAAGCATCGGAGTCTTAAAGCTGTGAGGAGCTGAGCTGCACTAACTCCCATTCTAGGCAATGAGAACCAGGATTCTGCATCTGAGGACATGTTGCTTAAAACCAAGATTACCTCTGTTGGACACGGTGTTTATGCAAGTCTGGAGCAGGATAACCTATTGGTGGAGTCATAAATATTTATTTATGGAAGAAGAGATGTCACTAATTTGTATTTTTGCCTTTCAATGCTTTCTAGTTCAGTATCCTCTCCCATTTCTCAGACATCAGAGCTACCTAGCACATGCACACACACACACACAAAAGACCAAAACGCTTGAGAAACCAATAAATTCCGTACCCAAATAGAAATGAGATGTTTTCCTAGCAGCTAAAACTCAATTACAGTTAAGTCACGTGTTCACTCCGCTCAATAGCTCCTAACAAGGACAATGAACTCACCAGGTTCTCAGATATCAAGTGGATGAGAGGAGGCATCACCAGGAGATGGGCAGAGATCCATCTGCAGAGGCTCAAGTGTTTGGGATTTACTAACTGGAGTTCAGCCTGAGCCTTGACTGTCTCTAGGTGGAGAAAGAGCTGTACGTGGCTAATAAGCCCAGCTGGAGTTCATCTGGATCTATATGGAGCTAACTCAGGTTCTTCTATACCCGTGCTGAAGTTAACGCTCAAGAAAATAGAGCACCCACAGATGTTCAAGAGCTGATTTGTATGTCTGTTTTGACCGAAGAAGAGGTAGATGTGATGGGAGTGCAGCCATCCTGAGGCAATCCAAGGGTTCAGCTTCCAGCAGTTCCATACATAAACAAATAATCAAAGAATTAGCTGACAAAAGACATTCACCAATTTGCTTGAACTAGGGAAGTGTACAAGGCAGCCATTGCATTGATGATGACTCCTTGCGTGAAGCTGGGGGAGATACCCACGTTTATTATGGGTCAAAGATATTCTCAAGAGTGAGATCCAAAGACCAAGTCAGTGAAAGTTGCTCCTTTCAAAGAGCTTCGGGTCACATTGGCACGTACCCTAAGCAGAAAGCTCAGCAAACAGATTTTGTTGGAGCCACTGAAGCGTGGGTGGATCCAGATCACACTATTCTGCTCATCTTGGAGCAAACCCAAACCTGGAGATTTCAACCCCTCAGCCCCCCAATGTATTGCTTAACGGTTAGTTTTGATTTCTGCATGTGATACGTTCCTGGCTGGGCCAGGGCCACTACTAATAACAAAAATGCAGGCATCAGCATGGATCATGGCCCTTCTGTTCCTTTGTGTTTTTTTTTTCTTCCTGTCTTTTTTTTTTCCCCCTGAATACACATAATTTAAAGCATAAGGTCCCATTATCGCCTGGAGGTGCACACTTTTCCTCATGTCAGGTTCTCTACTCTTTTAGCTCAGACCTCTTACAAATGGTGTGCTTCCATATTAGTAGAATTTAACTCTTGTACTGCTTTAATTTTCGTCTTGGAACTCCAAGGGTTTGTAGCACAGGGATGTTTCTAACAATCCTAACAGTTTGCGTTTGAAAGCTAAACCACAGTTTGCTCGCTTGGGCTTAAGATTAGTTTCTATGAGTTGACAACTTACTCTTTCAACTTGTAACCTAAGATCCTTCTTTTGCCTCTCAGGGTGACTCCAAGATGAATTAAGATTCCTCCTCTGCTAAGAAAGCTCCAGTTCTACCAGCAAAAATATTACAAAAGAATAAGGGATAAAGGGGGATCTGATTCATCTCTTAACAAAATATGTAAGCGAAGAAATAACACCCCTGAAATTAATAGACTTAAGAGAAGAAAAGCATCAAAGAAATGTTGTTTCTCTATCACTATGTGGTTGTGCAGATAAACCTACAGTCACATTTAATCTTTTCAAGAAGGTCAGTTAAATGATTCCCAATCTCTAGTTTCACATGACTTTGCAGCTTCTTGGTTCCAACTCCGAGGAGCAGCAGAGGTGCTGAAATACAGAAAGATAGGATATCCTCTTTGTGTCACTTTTCCTACTGGAAAGAGGAAATAATGGAAATCTTGTAAGAAGTCCCGTTCTCATGAGACTTTCAGCTTCTTTATTCAGGCTAAATGATCCTGGCTAGTTCAGATAAGGTTACTTTGGCTATTTACCCATTGTAAAGTAAATTATCAAAAGTCTTCAGGCTTGTCCATCGTTAACAAAGGTTGAAAAACCCACCCTCTTTCCCATGACAGGGTTAAGAAAACAATGTTAAAATCCATCTCAGGATCCAAGAGATGCACAATTCGGTGCCAGAAAGCATTCTAGTAAAAAAAAGCCAGTAAGTTTCTCCGCAGCTTTTCTACCTTTTGCTTCAGAAGTTGTAAAAGTTCCAGGGAAAATTCCTTGGGCACATGTCTATTCGGTAAGACATCTTGAAACCTTTAGCAAATGGACATCTTCTTCTGATGTGATTTTCCCTCCTTATTCATTATCTCTATCTAAATTGAATATGGCAGCAAGCTTAGGGCAGTGCTTCGTCTCGGCTGGTGAGACCGCCCTCCCCCTAACAAAGCCACGAACTCCCAGCCTTGCTGGTGAGCAATCCTACTGCTGGAGGAGGAAATCTCTGCTTGGGGCAAGATAATTCACTAGGCTCCTCTCATACCCTTCCAGACAGCCCGTCCCGTCTCTTCAAGCTATACATTACACCGGGCTGAACTCTTACACCAAACTTCTTCTCAAGTCTTGTCTTAGAGGCTGGCAGAAGAGAAGAGGGACAGCAGGAGGGAGCTGAGCTCCCCCCTCCCAGCCCAGCCTGTAGCAGAGGCCCATGGAAATACCAGCAGAAGATTTGTTGCATCATTTGGTGATTTTTCACTGCTCTACTGTACCTCTCTACTCAGACCCTCTTTGTTTATTGTATGCCCTTCTAATCCTGGCACTGTCAAAGCCTGGTCCATTAAGCTAGCATTATTATGATTTATTAGCTGTGCATGGCTAACATAGTGTTATGACAGTTGGGATGAGATTAGGTTGCAGGTCAACCTGCTTCTTAGGCTGGAACATTTTTAGGTCTCTTTGGATCTAAGCTGGAGTTTTAGACTGAGCGAGTCCCAGAGGAGAAAGAAAGGGAGGTATGCGGTGCTCCTCCATCCCAGGCTTGTGACATCTCTGATAAATGGCAAGAGAAACCTACTTGTTAGAAAGCAGAGGTGGAAAATAAAAAAGGTATTTGACGAAGGTAGAGGAACAGTGCTCCTTCTCTCAAAACAAGAAGCTCCCAGACTGAGAGAAAACACACTCACATTTTCCAGTCCATGCCTAATTTCAGACATCATTTACAAGATCAAACACCTTGGTGATCAAAAGTAGGTCCTTCTTGCATGTTTCTCATTTTTTTTCCACTTCACTGAAAACAGTTGGGTAGATGTTCAGTCAAACTCTTTTTAAACGCCAGAAATCCCCGCTACGTGTATCAGAACTTTCTCTGAAGTCGAACAACAATATTCTCTGGTTCGCCAACTTTTAAGCACCTTCTTTTATTTTGCCGAGTAATTATCTCTTTGTTTGTCCAGGGCAATATCTAATAACTCCCACTTCACAGAAGGGCACTGACCTCCGAATGAACCAAAAATAGCCTGGGCAATAATTTCAACAATGTGCTCAATATCTGATTGGGAAGCCCCTTTGGATCCGATGCGTTACATCACTTCGCACCGGGACAAAGCGGAGCGGGACAAAGCGTTTGACCCTTTCCCAAAGTGTTTGCTGGGATGGGAGAAAGGATGGCTGATGGTGCTCCCCTATCAGTCATCCAGATCCGCTGTCGTTCAACGCACACATCCAGTAAATTGTTTCAATCCAGTTGCGGTTGGGAGAAGTATGCTCCGTATAATTCGCTGCAGCCTCCTGCCTCTGGACTCCACCGTTTGTAGCATGGCCTTAATTGCCTTTTTTTTTTTCCTCTCGTTTTCTTTTTTTTGCCCAACTGAATTCGTTTAGAAACACAATATAAGCTAATGATAAAATCCTTCACTAAACCACCGATAGCTAAGTGTTGCCTGACAAGTAGCCCGCTTAGTCTGGAATCCTTCACGCTTTTATAATGTAATGTGTCTAAATTGTGCAATAATATAGCACAGAGATAAATTATTTCATGGCAAAAGCCTGTGTATTAAACCCTTTCAAAGTGCAACAGAGTGTAGCAGGCAAGATGATTAAAATAACTGGATTCACTTCCAAGCTTCAAAGCTGAATTTCTTCGGAACCCGCTCTAGTCATTCGGCCTCATCAAGCCTCAGTTCCTTCCTCCTCTTCTATCTGTCATCTCGATGGCACCGCTCTGCTTCCTGCCTATGAAGAATAAGCTACCACCTTAGCCTTAGCCTGTATTTTTATTATCATCTAACTAACGTGGCTTTGATCCCAGTAATGACTTCGGATGGTCTTGTAATAATTAATTAAAAATAGCTCAAGTGATATTTTGACTTCTCTATGATTTAAATCCTTCTGCCTAATCTTCCAAATCTACCTGCTTTGGTTATATCCCAAGGCAGTGAGTGCCAGAGATTAACTGTATACCGCGTGATGGGTTTTCCATAGATTTTAAAGTGTTTCCCTGAAAAGCAGTGATATTTTTTTGTCTTTTTTTCCTTTTTTTTTTTTTCTAATGGGTAAGCAGTCTCATTAGTACCAGGTGATTCATTTAAAGCACAATTACACAGGGAATTCAGCTAATTGATTGGATAACCCTAGCTTCATTTGTAAAAACACAATCCCCAAACCTGAAGTGCTTGGACTTAGTGGTAGTCATGTACCAAGAAGTTTACTTTAAAAGCAAACGTTTAGGCTAATGGGATCCATATGATATGAATTCCTAATAACCTTACCATGGGTGGGCTTATCGAACTGCTTATCATAACAGAAGTCGGGCCATTTCAAAGGATCTTTCTTCTGAGACTTTCTGAAGACTTTTCTTTCACCCCAGATCTATAGAAAATTCCACTAACTCTCCATTGAGAAAATATTTGAGCTCCTTCTCATGCCATGATTCAAAGGGATTATTTTCAAAATGTGTATTTTTTAACCCTTTGCCAGCAGGAGAAAATATTTAATAGAGATGTGTGGCTCTTTGAAGGGGGAAGAGCTCTGGATGGGAGTATTTGTGTCGCTGCTGCTGTCAGGTCCAGGAGGTCACATTCGTGTATGAAAGTGGTTGGGAGCTTGGACGAAAAGATGTTACTCTTGCCTGGAAACTAAAGGAAGAACTTGAGGGTAGTCTGGGCTCACTCAAACACAGGGAATTCAATGCAAGTCTCTTTCAGCTGACCTCTGTCAGTTTGGAATCAGATCCATAGAGAGATTCTAATCACTCTTTCTTATTACAGAGAGGACTAAATGAGAACAAACATCCCCTAAAGAGCCATTGGAATATTTAGCAATCAAAGGAGAGAGGCCACCTGCACAGTTTGAAGACAAAATTTCCAATGCAGAACTAAAGCATCTTAGAAAGGAGCAGAGAAGCTGTTGCTGCAGTAACCAACCTTTCTTAATTTTATTTATTTATTTTAAAATTAAAACCAGGTTGCGTTTGCCAGAAAGCATTACTGGAAACTTGTCTTCTCTTTCCTTCCTGAACTCTATGAATGTTGATTGTATTCCCCTCGTTCCAATATAACTTTATTAAAATATAGAAAAAGATAGAAAACATTTAAAACAGCTCAATATGGCAGTACAGTTTTATATAAATACAAGTGCATGTGCATTTAAAGAGAAATCCAGTATCCTGATAACATCTGGGAAAGAACAAGCTGCCAGGATCACGGCAGGTGTGAAAATTGCCATGACGTTCATTGCAGATAGTACAATAATTCCATCGTTATACTTTTGGTATTTAATTAAAACAAAACCCCTATCACTCAGCAGAAGAGAGGGACAGTGTCATAAAGCACAGCCATATGGATAAGATTCCTGCTGGGATAGCTGCAGGGACTGAAAAAAAAGAGAAAAGTTTAAAACCGCTAACTGTAGTCATATTTGGCATTGACCTATGGGGACATTAAAGTGATCTACAAATATGTGAAAAGCGGGGATCAAGAGCAATTATTTAAGATGGCAAAAATAAAGAGGAAGGGAGAGAATTAGAATGGCCAAGGGTGGAGGAAAATACAAAGGTTGTTTCAAGGAGAACTTCAGAGAAAGAGTCACTTGCTTGCAAAAGGGTTTCCAAGGGCGTAATCTGCTGTCACCGTTCACGATAAATCACGCTAAGCACAAATCTCCTGCAAGATTTTGGCACAATCTCACCCAAAGATTTGGGATTCCCTGAAAATGAAAAGAAAAGAAAAAAACAAGAAGCTTTGCATTAAAATGTGAAGTTGAGATTAAAATCATACTTCTCAACTAAGCAGCCTGTAAGAGTTTCTAGTAATCACCGTCATCCTCATCTGCAAAGCTTGGTCATGCCCTCAAAGCTTATACAGTGGGGTTTTTTTAAGTCCTTACTCACTTGCCGTACAGAACCAATGTCTAAAATGGCTCGATTTCGCTGCTGCAAATGCTACCCGTCTGCAATATTATTGCAAGGAGGTGTATTTGTGATCACTGTATCCCGTTACAGCGTGAGAGGTAACGGTCTGGCACGTTAGGAGCCGTACAAGGTGATGAGAGGCCGGTGCAGGAGTCCAGCGTGTTGATGTACCGAGTTTCCAAACATTAACTAATGCAGAGGGGAAGTCAACACTGGAAAATCTTGTTCTTGACCGCGGCTGGACAGCCAAACACTTCATAACACTATCAATTAACATGCTACAGACACTGGTCTCCTCAGAGGAGAAGGCCAAGTTGGGCACAACTCGGAGGTGGGCATGTCACAGGAAAAGATTTGGGTTTGTTGGCAGAGAAGTGTGGAAGATGCCTGTAGGTTGCCTGTCAGCACTTTGCCTGGCCCAGACCAGCCACGTTAAATCGTGGGATGCAAACCCACATGCGGATATACACGGGCAGGAAAACAAAATACCGGATGCTCTACAGCCAACACGAGGTTTCTTCTCTCTTTCTGGAAGATGAGGAGAACCCGTTGAAGCCTATCATGCAGGAGATCAAAGCATTTCCTAAAAAAATCCCCAACCTCCTGTAGGAATGGCAAAAGTCCCAGAGACCAAATTCACCATGAATCTCATCTCCAGGAAGCCTGAGAAGTAACCAAAAATGGTTAGGAGCTGCGATCTCTTATTGCTGGGCTGTAAGATTATTGTGTTAGAGGCTTAACGGGCTTGAAAAAGCTGGGCTGGAGCAGCAGCGAAAGAGAGAACAGTGTTTATTGAGCAATAAAAGAAACATTATGTTTCATTGCTGGGCCAAACTGCCCTACAGAAGCAAATCTCCATGCCTTATAATATGGGGTGTAATAAATAGCAATACTCTAAAGGGGTCTGTTGGAAAGAACCAGCAGGGCCCTATCGCCGTGTAATCAAGCCTCCCGTTAAATTAGCGTCTCGCTTGCGTTCGCTGCTTTATTGTCTGACGGGAGCGAGCGCCTGGAGGTTTGAACGGCGGCTCCGCTGGGGTTCACCTCCTGCACGGTTGCACTCTGCTTACCCTCTCTCGGGGACATCTCTCCGAGGCCAAGGGTTAGGTTTCCTTCCAAGGATTAAGCGGTAGGCTCATGTCAACAAGGTGGTCGTGGAGATGCAGGCAGAGCAGGAAGGACTCGTGAGGCCAATGGAGAGAGATCCAACTATTTCAAGGCAGCAGATTAATCCTGATAATACTGCGTTGGGCCATTTTTTTCTTTTTTCCCCTCGGTTGGGTCAAATTCCCCTAGCGACCACAAAGCCTGCCATTAATAAAATTAAAAAACTCAATCATAATTTCCAACCTCTGTGCCCTTTTCAGAGACGAAAAGATAAATTGAATATAAAATGAAAGCCTCGCTTTTTGGCCTTTGTAAACCTCTTCTCGCTTTTGCACTTTCCTCCCCATAATTCTGCGTTGCTGACCTTCTTCCAGTCCCAACAGTCTTGGGAACTCACGCAACATATGGACCTCATTGTCCTCTAGAGTTAGGAGGGCATGGGGATACCTTTCCCATTGACCTTTCCCTACGCAGGCTGGGCTACATTACTGACGACATCTGCACAGCTCTACCTGGGCTGAGCTGCAGGGATATTTCGTCTTGAACCTTTGTCTGATATTACAATTATTATCTCAAGTTGAGCTGCCTTCCAGGGTTTCTCTGGAATGAAAGAAAAAAAAAAAAAAAAAAAAAAAGAAAAAAAAAAAGAACCCTCTTTTCTAACTGAATTTTTTGGCTAAAATTTATCTTTCTGCTAAGGTGATTTAGTTACTGGATTCTGTAAGGGAGGAGTGGTTGAAAACCAGAAGAGAGAATAAAATATGAATATGTCTGAAGATGCTTTAATTTTCAGAAACCAGAAGTAACTGAAGAGCAGTTGTTAAAAATTGGAAAAGCGTTGGTTTTGGGGTTTTTGTCAGTAAACAAGAACGTTTCTGTGGAAATTCATGGTTTTCCAGTTGCTAGCAAAAAAATCACTGGAGAACTACCACACTCCAACCACCTCTTTTTCATTTTCCTCTGGTCATATAACACCAGGTTTCCATTTGCTGGAAATAAATGAGGAAGCCATGGGGTATCCCTGCTCTTTTTATTCACGCAAATAATCCCATTAAAGTCCACAGGAGTTCTCGTATCCAGTGGGCAGGTTCTGACCCCAATTGTTTTAACAGTTCTTTTTATTCACACCTCATATTTTAGCTAAAATATCTTATAGAGCTTGACAGAAGGCTTAAATTGATGAGTCTCTCCAGCGATGGAATTAGTATTACGTCTGTGTGCAGCTCAGTTGGCTTAGCTCAGGTAAAAAAGAGGAGAAAATAATACAAGAAGAAAAAAAGAGGGCAAACAGATGGCAAAAGTTTGGTGTGTCAGGTTGATACTATCATACACTTCCCGAGAAATCACAATTAACCACTTTTTTTTTTTCCTCTGTGCCTCAGTTTCCCCTCCTGTAAAATGGGATTTATCAAGCTGCTCCTTGTGAAAGAGTTGTGACCATGTAGTCAGTGGTAAACTTCAGGTGATTAAATATAACAGACAGAACTGTATTTTTCATCAAAGAAACTGAAAATCAGGCCTCTTTGGTATGAGGATTATCTTTTTATCCTACTACCCTACTGCCCCTCGGAGGCCTTTGCTTAACAATAAGCTGGATGATGCTACATTCACAAATGCTGAAAATAAACCAGAAGTAACTGACTTGAAGTGAGTGAGCTCTGTGCACACTTGCACAGTCCTGTGCTTCTCTTCAGAGTTGCGTTTGATGCAGAGTCAAAAACAGATTTCTGAAAATCAAATTTCTGAAAATTGTAACTGCTCATCTAATTTTAATCAAATTCCTTCAGAGCTTCTGAAAACCTTTTCCCGACTGTAGCATACCTCATTGCCACAAAGTTTTTTTTTACTCTTTCCAAGCTGAATGCAAAAGGAAAAATTCATAAACTCTTTTTCAAAATGCTATTTATTTATTTATATGATGCCAGCAGCATATACAGAGCAAGGCAGTCCGTTCCAACAATATGCTTCCTCATGTCTTAAACCTTGCAGTAGCCAACCTGATTTTATTTCAGCTTTGAAAGAAACAAAAGTCACCTCTAAGTTCAGACTAAACATGAGAAACTGTAGCCAGAAAGGAAATTTTTTTTTTTGAGAAAGTTATGTGGGAAGATATAAAAACAGTGGGTTAGAATGGAATGACTCTTTCAACTCAAGTTTATTGTGTTTACAGTATTACTCAAGTTCTGAGGAAACTAATAACCATCACAAATCTCACCAACGTCCCATATTTTAGAGTTTGAGTTTTCTACGTTTTCTGCTGGTTTAAAGCTCACCAACAAATAAGGTTCTTGAGAGAATAAGCTCAAATGTTGAAACTGCTAGGACAGACAGAGATATATAAGCTCACTTCTGGGTAACCAAACTCTCCACTGCAACTTTAGCAACAAACTTCTTCCCCTCCCTTCCTACAGCCTCCCCTACATCCCATAATAGCCCCCTATGTTTCAAAAGTAGGGCTCCACATCTGTGATATATTACGTGCATAATTTGCACTTAATTACCAACCACATTGATTAAACCGTTGCACAACAATTAAACTTAATTAGGTTTTTGATTTTGGGGTTTTTTTTTGGGTTTGTTTTTTTTTTTTTACGATGCCTTCACTATTTAACTGAAAAGCTCCAAGTGTCTTATCAGCTCTAATTGAAACACTCGCTGGAGATGTTTAGCTCCAAGTGTGATCACCAATTTCTTTCCCATTTCAGGTGAAGGAGAAACTGGGGATTAACAAATGTGTGTCAAGCCGGTGACCCAGCATGAGCCACTTTGCATTCCCAATTGTTTCCATGTGTATGTCAGCAAATGTTCATCTCGATGCTATAAATAGATGACCAAGCTGCCCCCACCATGAAATCAGACAAGTTCTGTAGCACTTTGTAGGGATGGGGTTTCAGTTGTTGTTAAGAGCTAGGCTACAAAATTCAAAGGGCGTATTGAGTTTTTAGTAATACAGGCAATAATTTGAAGAATTATTTTCCTCAAGGACAAGATGCTATCAAAAAGGGGTAGAATTTCACAGGCTTTGGCTAGTAAGGAAGTTGAAGATGCCCAACTAGGCATATAAATACTGAGAAACTGCTAGTTATATTTAGGAACTTTTTTTTTTCTAAATCAGAATAGTGAGAACAGCTGTATGTTTGTGGATTTAATGGTTTTGGTTCTTTTTCTCTGGAGGAAGTAACAACAAAATATTTGACACCTTGAAAGTGTGGGTTCTAGGTCAGATACTATAGGTTGACCTCTGAGCTAATCTTTGCATGAAATAATACAGGTAAATATTACCTTATTAAAATGCAGTCCTGCTGGGGCTGAATTTGGGGATTAAAAAGAAATGGAAATGAAAGGAAAAGACAAAATGGATCTGCTAGCTGGTAGTTCATCACTCTCTGACCAAAGCAAACAAGTTAAAAAAAAAAATATCTTATGTTCACTGTTGTATTTCAGTGCTGTTAATGAGATGGTTGTAACTAAAATCTCCCAGATTCATGAAACATTTGAATTTCTCTCTGCTCTTCTGAATGATGTTTTCCTCACAATTCTAGACTTAGTCAATTCTTATCCAAACTTCTATATCTTTATTTAATTACTCTATTTTCCTAATAAGTGAGGACTTCTCATATTTGATTCAGATATTGCTACTGAAAAAAACCCTCCACTTTTCTTTAAGGCTGAATAATGCAATGAGATAAATATAAGATGGAGTTCAGACACATGGGCTGTCCTCCTAAATCTGCTTTAAACTTGCACCTAATTGTGTCCAGTCGTTATTGTTTACAGGAGGGGGTATTTAATCCTTTCTTCTACTAAATTTCTTAATATTTAAAGATTTTGTGGTGGTGTTTTTTAAGTAAAAAGTTATTTCTGCTACAAGTGGTAGGTTTCATTTATGCAGATAAGCAATTTCTGATTTTTCAGTCGACTATAATCAATTGCTTAAAAAAATCTGTTTCACTGGCAGGAAAAAAGCGTTGCAGTGTTTTGATCGCCGTCAGATCACCAGTGACTTGAGGCTGCTGAAGAAATTCCTAGGACAATGCCTTTGGCAGATTTCACAGTATGTCTTTTAGGGAACGATTGGCTAAAATGATATTCATCTCTTTCCCAGCTGATAGGATTGCTTTGGTAACCTGCCCATCCATTCTCAGGGAGAAAAGAAAGATTCCTGTGAAATCTTTCAAATAATATTTTCAAGCAAGAAATATTTTCCTTCAGGTCACCCAAGCTGGTGACTGTGGAAACGGCAAGAAAGGCTACGCTAGGGAACTTCAGCGGCCATACACAGTGCCTCAAATTCACAGAAGTGAGTTTATTTTTGCTCCTGTTTTGGGGTTGTTTTTTTTTTCCTTCTTTAATGAGTTAGAAATAATAAAAAGAGCAGCAGGATTAAACTCCAAACGTGCCCTGGGCACTTCAGCAAAGTGGGAAAAGCAAAACTTTCCTCTTGGGTGCCCACCCAGCGCATCTCTTGGCGGGGTCTGCCTTAAGAGCCCGGCCGTGGGGTGGGGACCGACAGCTATTTTTAAACAGCAGGAGAGTTCAAGACCCATGTGTGGTTAACAGGAGCCTCCTACCAGTGTTCCCAGTGATTCCTCTCTGCCAGCGTGAAATGCCATAAAGCACTGCAGTGATGCCTTTATGAATGGCCTGTTTGTCTCCCTTTCCCCTGGCAGCCCATTTTTTTTATTTTATTTTTTTTCCCCCCTTTCCTTTTTCACCCCACAGTCGTCCAGTGGCCCAAAGCAGTTTAGCAGATACGGCAGCTCACATGAATTATGAAAATATGAATATGGCTCCGCTGACTTGTAACCCGTGTGGTGACGCTGTGTCAGGGTTTATTCTTTTTTTTTTGTCTTTTTTTTTTTTTTCTCTGTAAAATGTCTTCTTTCTGAAAAGGTAGAGGACAAGGAACTGCTTTTATTCCTAGACGCATGACTGTGCATCTCACATGCTTAAATGGGAAAAATAATTGGTTAAATTTAAATCCCAATATAACTGGGATGGAAGAGCTCTCTCCATCACCAGCAGCTCCGCTTATGGATATGCTCAAACATGCAGTGTCTGGATCCTGCAGTTGGAGTCTGGACCCAAGGGTAATTTCTGCAGGTGGTGTTCACCTCGGAAATAAATTCCTACCTAGGAGGCCACGAGGATCAGGCTATTTGAGATCCCTTCTTCCTGCCACCTTCCAAAGGGACAAAATCGGTCTTTTGTGCACTCTGGGAGAGAGGAGCTTAAAAAACGTTGGAAGAGTTTGTTTGATTAGGTGGCGTAGCAGTTCATTTCAGAAGTACTCCTGGCAAATCACCTAACCTTCTTTCAGGGCTGATGTTAAAATCTGTTTCCACATTTTCTTGCGGAGGGCGGGGGGGGGAAAGGTCAAAAAAAAAGGTTATCCTCCACCCTTTCCAGCAAGCCAGGAAAGCTTGAAACTGAAATGATGGCTTTATGCCCAGGTGGAGAGGAACTGAAATAAATATGAGCAAGGTTAAGAATTTTCTTTATTGAGAGCACCTGCTCCAGTTTTCTGTGTAGTGTTGCTAAAAATTCCTTCATTAGGGTGTGCTCAACTCTGGAAGTTCGGTGAAGCCTTTGGTGCTGAGAAACCCAACCGAGTCCTTTGGACTTCCCTGGGGAAAGGTTTTCCCTCCTCTCCTTCAAACAAATTAAATGTGCCCAAGGGTAACGCAAAGACAGAGCTGCACATGGGGCTCCCAAGGACAGTTGCAGGTGGAAATGAATGTCTGGCCTTGCTGTGGATGAGTTACAAGGCAAGGAAATGAGAAAATGAGCTGGGAAGACCTCCCTATGTGTGAAGTTTTGTGCAAAATGATGATTTCTGTTGCTTTTTACAGGTAGCCGCACGCCTCTTGGGTGCATCAGGTAGCCCTGAAGATGAGCAGATCCTCCTTGTACTCGCTCAAACACCTCGAGCAACGTGTGGCAGAGGAGCTGGATTGAGAGCTTGTTTTGTAAGGCACCAAATTTCAATGTTTTGTTGTTGTTGTGATGGGAAAAAGACAAAAGTAAGACAAAGTTCTTCCCGGTGAGGGTGGTGAGACCCTGGAACAGGTTGCCCAGAGAGGTGGTGGAAGCCCCATCCCTGGAAGTTGTTAAGGCCAGGTTGGATGGGGCTCTGGGCAACCTGATTTAGTGGGAGGTGTCCCTGCCCGTGGCAGGGGGGTTGGAGCTCGATGATCTTCAAGGTCCCTTCCCACCCTGCTGATTCTATGATTCTATAAGGTTTTAGCAATATATTCTTATTAATCAGGCAGAAAAAGGCATACATCAGACAGGCCAGATCTCTAGATCTTAAGCAAGAAATTTTGAGCTAATTTCTAATTACAGTATTTAAAAATAATCATTTCAAGTTTAACCTAATAATGTTGATCAATTAGCTTGGAACTTTAATTGAGACAGCAGCATTCTTTCGGCTTTTGTCTGAGGGTAAAGCAATTAAGGACTAATCCTGTAAACGGTATTATTTTTGGAGTTGAGGTTGATTGCTCGCAGACCACTCAAATCTTCTCCTACTGCTGTCAAAGTCTAGCTCTCCAGAGGTCTTTTGCTGTAGCTGTGGTGATCCAAGGACAAACAACTTGTGTTAGAAAAGGCACAGCCTCTTGCAAACCGATTTCCAGCTGAAGTCTATTCCTGTATTTTTACACAGCCTCATGGTGAAAGAGGTGATCTTTGACTTTGGAAGTTTAATCTCGGTGTTGACAATGAGTCTCTTGGTGGCTCCGGCTGAGTTTCTTGTTTTATTGCGTTGTGCTTTCCCCAAACGGATGATGACTCCTTTGTTAATGATGTGAAAATCATTTTCACAATAAACTTTTCAACTAGGTCAAAGCCTTTAGATGACAGAAGTGCTTTAGGAAGTGCTACTTGAGCACTCATAACAATGATTACGTGTAAGGAAACAGTGACATGCTGGAGATGGCCAACAGAGTCGGTTAAATTATCATGTTTTGCACAAAATGCCTCCCCAGGTGCCGACAGGTTCATTACGTACTGGGTTGATGCCTCTGATAGGGGTTCCACAGGTTGACCACTCCAGCAAATTGTCACAAGGCAATTAAACAGCCTATAATCCTGGCATGATTGCTATGAAATACTACAGTGGAGAAGGTGACAAAAGTCACTCTGGTCTCTGGTAGAGAAATCTGGGAGGTGGAAGGAGCCATTGGAGCCTGTTTGGAGTGGGTAAGTGAGGAAATGATTGGGTCTTTCTCAGTGCTGGTGTTTTATTTTTTTATTTTTCAAATGTGAAGCCTAAATAAATTAAATTGAAGGTGCAGGTCGGTGAGAGGAGGGATTCAGCGATGCCACCGCATTGCAAGGCCGTGGTGAGCCAGAGGGAGGTGACCAGTAAAGGAGGGAGATGAAAAGGTTCACCAGCATCCTGGTTGATGGGCATTCATCTAGCCTGGGGCATGACTTCGACTCACTGCAGTAAACCCAGCAAAAATCTAACACTGGTAATTTCTGTTGTAATTAGTGGCATTTTCAGAAAGATTGCCTCAAGAATAAATTTTTATCTGAAGGGCTGGCACCCTCAGGTCCCCTCTATGTGGTAGAATAACCCTGTCCCACTGTTCTTAGCCTCTGTTAAATGCCACATTTTTCTCCAGACCCTCCAATGGCAGCTAAGGTTCACCAACACAGCAAAACACCATTTTTTATCTTTATTTTCACACCAGATCTAAAAAGCCACAGTCACACCCCACAAAGCCCTGATCCAGTATAAACTGGGAAACGAGACAGGAACACGGCCATGAACCCACACCTGACCCACAACCAGTATCTGTTGCTTGAAGGCACCTGCATCGAGCAGACCATCAGCGAGCCGCCGCCCCTGCCACGTGGGCAGTCGCTCCTGAGGCTGAAGATGAGCACAAGCATGGGTGGAAAACGAGCGTGTGAGGCTCCCCAAGATCAGCTGCTTCATTTAGACGTTTTCCTGGGAACTGACGGAGCCTAAGCCTAGGAGCTGGCAGGGGTTTCTGCTCTGCTGGGACAGAAGTCACATTCTTGAGCGTAGAGAAATTACGATGCTTTACTAGGGGATAAACCTAATCAGATTGTATCCAAATGGTCTATCTATAAATTTCAGCCGCAGATGTATCTCATTTTCTTAATACCTAAGCCGCTTAGAAGCTTTAGCGTATTTATTTTCCTTTCACCCTTGCAACGCAGAGGTACACTGTCCCTATTTTACAGCTGGGGAAGTTACTCACAGAGAGATTTAAGTGTATGTATTCACGGCAGTCACTGAGTAGAACGGAATTCAGCATGGCTGCAAAACCCACCTGAGAAGCTGGGTAAATACTTGGGCAAGTAGCTCAGCGGTCAATGCCAGGAGTACCCGCGCTAATTCATTGAAAACAGACTTAAGTACATCTACTTGCACTCCCTGCAGGGTAGAAATGGTTTGAATGACTCAAGACAGGTGATGCAGGGAGGCTGGGACAATCTTGGGAGCTAATCTGTGTCCCTGAGGCTGGTGGTGACTGAAGCCTGCTCCTGCCTGCTCCCTGCTCAGTGGGCAGGGGCTCACCAGGCGAGAACATTGAATTATGTGATGGGAGCTGGATATGAGTTGGAGGCACAAAAGGGCACTAAAATCTCTGCTTTTTGCATTCTCCTCCTTTTTCCCTGTAGCTGTGTGAGAAGCACCCACCAGTCCAGACCAAGCTATCAAACCTCCTGTCCCCTGCTGTCTCCCAATCCATCAGTCACGCTCCGTGAATTCACTGCTTTTCTTCAGAGACTCGAAAAGGACCTTTTAGAGGAGCAAGAGCACCATGATAAATCAAAGCAGCAACACATGCACGAGTGTGACACCGCAGCAGAGACCATTCCTTGAGTCCCAAATCATAATTAACTCCCTGAAGGACAGAAACCTGACAGGAAATCCAAAATCTCTTTCCAATTCACTAAATATTACAGGAATGAATGGCTGGCACGGGGGAAGGAATGTTGGCTGGAAGTGAAGCTTTTTGGTTTGAGCTTTTCCTGGGTTGTGTTTATTTAGCATATAGCTCTGAGACACTTGCTGTTTCATATCTAGGAATGGAAGTAACACAGATAGCATTGCACTGGAAGATGGAGGGGTTGCAGCTCAATCTGCTGTGACCTGGAGCTAATTTCTGCACCTGCACAGGGCCTCGGGTGCTGTTTATAATATTTAAAGCGTTTAACTGTGGGTTTATGTCGAACAGTTCAAAACGTGGCTGTCCTGCGGGTCTTTGTACTCGGACCGTGAAGTCTGAGGTGTGATTCCTGATGGCATTTTCATTTTCCGTGGGTGAAATGGAAGTAAAACCCTGAAAATCTCCATATTTGAACCTTTGTCCTTCCAAACCCGAAAAAACCCGCTGCACTTCAGATTCAATTTCCCTCAAGGGCACGATGAGAAAGACATATATTGTGTGATGTTGTGTAACCACTACCAGAAGATGTTCAGATACAACATGGGGAGGGTCCCATACAAACTAAAATAGAACACAAAGTATTAGGCTCGGTGAAATGATGCTGCTTCGCAACCAGCCACACACTGCCCCCTTTCTCAAGAGCTCTGGCTTTGCCAAGCTTCAAAATGCAACTGTTCCTTTTCTTTGAGTGACATTTCCCACCCATCCTTGGATGCGTTTCAGGGCATCACTCTTGGCCAGCTCTTCTCTGCTGCTTCCTGACCAAGCAGGACCAAGTATCCCATGTAACTTTGAATGGCTGATGTCTGCTCCGTACCAAAGTATAAGACTTGAAATAGCAGAGGGCTCGATTTTACGAGGCATTACCGAGCTCTCGGCGTTGAAACGCAGGTGATGAGTTTCCAATCAGATAAGGCGATGGTAATTCCAGATGACCCTGCCATCGGTTGCAGGAATCGCCATGCGGGGAATGTCAGGATTAGGTTTCACTCGGAGCCTGGACACATTTATAATGTTTCAGTAAATGAATAGGGAGTACTGTGACCCAGCTGGGAAATTTATGGCCTTGGTTGTGGCTCTGACAGGACTTTGGAGTGAGATATCATGGGCTTTGGGGGTGGAGGCTCATCTTAAACTTAAATTGGGGTGGGGGTAGGGGTGAGAAGCAGAGATAAAGCAGCTGTTGAAAAGCTTAAGCTGTGTGTCTCTGGCTAAAAACAGCTCCGGAGTACATGCTCACCGAGGTGTCAACCGTCTACAAAGTGCCCATTAATTGAAAAATATTCCAAGTGGATTCTGGAGGACAGATTGAGTGCCATGTTGGGGGGCCCAGGCACTCACTCGTAAAATGTGCTGATGGCAGTCTTTGTAGAAGGAGGAAGAGGAGGGATAATTTCATGGGAGGAGAGGTAGTTCCTGACGGCGTGCAGTCACCGCGAGGCTCGAGTCAGGGAGTTGTGCCATGCAGGGACCTTTCACTCCACCTCCTGCAGTCACTCAGCTTATTTTCTCTCGGGGTTGACCCGGGGGATTTATTGCACTTTTTGCATCTGTTACATAATCTAAAATGAACTCTTCAAGAAATAGAAGCTGATCTTTGCCTAAGCTATGTACAATGATATGTTCTGACCTTCCTGGCTGATACTTAGAAAAACTTTCCTTAAAAGCAGAGGGTGAAAAGCAGAGTTTAAAGATTTACTGGGACATTTACAAGTGTGATAACGTTTTTCAGCCTCTTTTGTTTTATGAGAAATCATTTTTTATTGTCCCAGAAAACCTGGGCGATGATGACCAGAAGTAGAATAGTTTTGGCTTTGTCATTGGAAAATCAGACCCAAAGTGTTTCAGCTATGAATGGAAGGAAATCTAAAGCACACAACAATCTGAGGTAACCAGTCAAAACACTTGCTGTGGCTGTCCAAACAAAACCAAAAAATGCCTAGAAGTAAACAAAAGATGTATTTTGTAGGCCACTGAGAAGGTCTTTATTTTTTTTCCCTTTTGATCTTGAAGAATTTTTTTGAATTTTTTCCAAAGAAAGTAGTGAGGTTGAAAAATGATTTTTTTTTTTTTCTTTGCGTTAAAAAATATGAATGTTTGGAGAAAAGCCAAGTGTTCATGATTTGGTTTGCTTGAAAAATTTCAACCAGATGTACCTATGAAACTGGAAACCAGGTAAAAATTGCCCTGATCTGGATTTTTTCTTTGAAACTGAAAAGTCAACCAAGGTTCATCAGAATGATTTTTGAGTTTCCAACTAACTGTCCTAGGCTTGCTGGAGACTGGACCCGGATAAAAAAATTGTAGGAAATCATGTGGACTCAGCTGAGTTTCACTTTCATTTTTGCAGACAAACCTGAAATCCCGAGTTACGTGACATTTGTACCAAAAGCAAACTGAGTTTTATGCAAAAACCTTTCCTGACTAATCAATATCAAAAAATCAAGTTGCACAGAAATGAAATTGCGGTTGCACTGAAATAATTATTTTTGTCATTAACATGATTGGGAATTAGAGCTTACCCTGACCACTCACCGTCAAATCAACCTGACTCCTGACATGGTATTCACAAATAAACAGTGCCAGCTATTTTCTAAAGCAATTATCCCATTTTTAATTCTTCTAAATCTTCCAGCTGTGGAAAAGCTGATCGATATACCTCAGCAAACAGCAGTTCTCTGTTGAAAACCAGCAGAGTTTAAGCATCTTTCAAGTTTAGAGGAAGAAGAAACGGGTGCCTCTATCCTTTCTTTCCATAGTAGCTTCAGAAAGCTCCTTGGGGGTCACCTTATCCTACACCACATTAACACCATCTCCAGTGGTTATTTCCTGATCTGTGAGCAAGACTCCTAAGAGTCAAGCGAGATCAATTAAGTACAGAAAAATACCTGAATATTAGAATGAAATCCGTTCTCAGTCTCAAGTCGGTTGTGGGTCTGTTTTTTGAGCGCCCGTAGCTTTGCACTTCTGATTTGAGGAGTGAGCTCCCAAAGCCTCGATCAACTTCAGGACCCCCCATTGGATAGTTCACCTGCAGCAAGGAAAAATAGTTGATATTCTGGATCTGCTGCAAACCAAAATCAAAGACACCAAGTCTGTTTTTTTCAGGGGAGTCTCCACCTATGCAGTAGTTTTCCTGGAATCTGAATCATCTCATACAGCACAGAACACTGAATCCCTGCCAGGAATGATAAACATATCCCATTTTTCTTTCCTTATCTGTTTGCATTTTGCTAATATCACCCCTCAACCTCTTCTGCTGGCTTCCAGTGGCTATTATCAGCAGACAGCACAGAAATCTTTCCCAAGCAACGTGTCTGCAACTTTTGTGTGGGAAATTTTCTCACCCGTGCGCTCTGTGCACGTAAGACGTGATTTACATGGGCGGTGATACGGGGATTGATTATGGAAGTTTAATTAGATCAATCACGTAGCAGGTAAAATATGATGATGGTGGGTGACACAACTTCTCCAAACTCAGATTACATGAGAACCACTAAAATATATTGCCACAGAAAGTGAGAAAAACATTCTTTTGACTTGCTGAGATGAGGTTTAACATCAGTTGAAAGCCTCGTGTCGGTATTTGTTGGAACATTGATGTTCAGTACTAAATAGTCCGCATGTATTACAGTAAAAATGAAAAATCAAGAGGAAGAGACTAAATTGCCACAGGCTATTGATTTTCAGTTCCAAATCAATTAGATTTCTTTTGGTTTTTTTATTACATTATATGTGTGCCATAAAAAAAAATAAAGTGAGTATATTCTGTTGTATTGCATGTCTGAGCAAATTGGAAAGCTCTTGGGTAATCTCTAGAAAGAAATTTAAATGAGTAAAGCTTTTTAACTTAATCACCTATAGTTCATGTTCTGTGTGGAGGGAGGGAGTTTGCCATCAGTACTTCTTTATTCAGTGTGCAAAATTAATGTGATAAAAGCAGCCGGGAGCACGGTGCAGTTTTGAGCACGATAGGTTCCCCAGCTGAAGGCAAACTATGAAGCATGTACATCATAAGTAGTAATATACATGAATTAATACAATTTTTTAATGCTACAAATGCCGCGGTGCTCAGGTGGGAATAAGAACATTTTAAAATAGTACAGTCTAGATAGAAACCCAGCTCAATAATGTTTGCTACAAACGTGGGAGTTGCTGAGGGAGAAGCCAATATTGCATTCCTCAGGTCTAGGGCAGAAAAAGTGGAGGAGTTAAGATGAAGTACAGATTTTCTTCTAATCAAATCCAGAAGACGTGCTGTAAACCTTATTCTAAGAGATCCGCTAAGTCTGCAGCATGAACATGATAGGCAGGCAAAATTGTGGATTTGATCATTTAAAAACCTGTGGATTCCTGGGGTTTTGGCTACGTTAAAGACTCCGAGAAAAGACACGCTGAAAATTGCTGTGGGGTGTTACCCAACCAAGTTGCCAAAGGCTTCGTCTGCCTCAGTAATACAGAGAGCAGCTGGTTGAGCTAACTCCCAGTTAATTACCTCTTCATTTCTGCAATCACTCCATCGTTTGTTTAGGGCAAGGTGGACCGGAGGCTTTGGTGCCCAAATCGTTCCGTTATTCATTTAGTACAGAAAATAAAAGTTGGAAAATAAAGCCCTCATTATTGTACATATTTTTTTCATTTAATTCGTTACGGGCATATTACAAAATGGCTTTGTAATTTGGGTAATCACGCACAAATGTGGGGGTTTTGCTGCAGCGTATTCAGATCAAATACTTGTTTGGCTGAACCTGGCAGGCGATGCTGGTGCAAGCTCAGCTCGCCGAGAGTGTTGAGGTGATTGATTAATTGCTCCTGTAAATCTTACCGAGCCAGATCCTGATGTGTTTTCCCACTCTGAATAGGGTAGGGGTTTTGGTGCCCAGATACTTTTGACATGGAAGCCAGAAGGAGCACTGGGATCCAAAAAAAAAAGGTGGAAAATGGAGACATGGACCATCTTCTTTCTACCATTTAATGGGATTGTTGCAGGACTGTTTCAATGAAGTTTTTCGAGTCCTTTGTCCCACCTACTTTATAGAAGTGCTCCACTGCAAGTCTTTGAGTAACAGCTAAGTATGACAGTCAGTCCTAACTTCCACTGCTCAGTATAATCACTGCAGATTAACCTAAATAATAATTGCTCTTTTTCTTTGACATTTTTTACACAATACCAAGTGCCGATCTCCTACAGCGCCAGCCTTGTTTTAACTCTGCAGCACATCTAAAATCAGCTTTTAAGGAATGTTTAAGGTGTAAAATCAAGCTCTGAGAAGATTAGGAAGTTCTTGGATCCAGAATACTCAAGAAACCTTAAATTGGCCCCATTCTAGAAAGCCTTTAAATATCCGATTGCTACAAGTTCATGCCCCTTCCAACTACCGTGAAAAAAGAGGCGAGACCTGCAAAAACTAGTTCATTTTGAGGCACAGCCTGGATTTATTCCCGCTGTACTTTCCATCCAAGGCTTCGAATGAAGCAGGAGAAATGTATGGAAAAAACCACAGTGTGATCATGTAATTAGCATTTCCTTGTGCGGAACCACAGCAGCCCCTAGCAACCAGGGAGAGCAGATGGAAGAGGGTTCACATCCCAACTTATTGTGTGAAATGAGCCCACCCTTCTCTCAGAAAAGATCTCGAAAGGTTGATATTAATTTGTTCTGTCTTAGTGGTGAAGGGTTGTGATGGGAGACTGAAGAGTCGCTTGAAAATCTGATACTCCATTGAGAATTTCTGTCTCTTACCCATTTTGCTTCTTCACCTGTTATTTTCCTCATGAAAATCAAGCTTGAGTTCCTTCAAGAAAATATCTCTCTGTTCTTCAAAGGATACAGACAGTTCTTCCAGAGTACTTTTCACCTTTTCTAGTCTACACTGGAAGTTAGAGACAAAGAGTAGTATCTGTTCCAAGATTCAGACCCAGCTGTCCTAACCATCAGATGCTTCTTTCAGCCCCTGCTTGTTGCATCCCCTATTTAGGTTTAAAATCAAACAAAAAGACACACACAGACAAACATACAAAAAAACCCCAAAAAAGCAAAAAAACTTTAATTTGTTCTGGTTTGTTCTAACAACCTCTTCTTCTAGCTGTGGTGGTAAGGAGGTCTTCACAAGCCTTTCCAGTGCGTGACTTGACATCTGTTTTCTGAAGGACTTACTGGCATAGCCTGCCCAAAGAGTGCTCCAGCTGGCTGAGTATTCCAAGGTACTGCATTATAACGCAACAGAGAGGGAAGACATACTCGTGGGTTTGACATCAACATGAAGGCAAAAAAATGTCATATAGTGTGAAGTGTCCCAATGTCACTTTGCTTAGGATACCAAGCAGGTCATTGTAAGAAAGGTGACTATTTTACACTTACACCTTTCCTGTGTTCTCCATAATCCTCCTTAAAGAGGGTAAAATCATGCATAATGCAGTAAGATGCTTCTCACATTGCATCTAGCTGTAGTTCCCTGATAATTCTGGGCTAGTGCTGTGGAAGAAATGACCAAGCTTTATTCACCTCATGTTGTGAAAGGGGTTTTTTTTTAAGTATGTTTCCAGCTGACTTTCCTACTGCTGGACTCACTTTGGCTGAAATGGTTTTGGCTTTCATAGTCTGGGTAGATTCAACATGGCCACGAGGGGTTTAGAAGACCTAACCAGGAAGACCTCCTACAATCAGGCGTGAATGCTGTCCCTTCAGTAAGAAAATAGCATCTTAACTTCAAGGAGGTATTGAGTCAGTGTCCCAGGAGAGGGATCTGCTCCTGGAAGGGTCTGCTTTCCTTAAGCTCCCTCAAGATCTTGACCACTCTGTCACCAAATGGCTTTACGTGAGCATCGTGCCTGCTCACTCCAATATTCTGTCAGCATCTGAGGGTGTTTCCATCCAGAGTAGGACAGTTATTTCCAAAGCTGAGGGTTCTTTATGAAGAAAGCCTTACTCACTTCCCTTTGTTCAGAAATTATATGTCAAAAAAAAAAAAAAAAGAGAAAAAAAGGGCATTACTTAAGCCATCTAGAGCTTTGAATGTCAGAACTCCAACTGGAGCACAGCTCACAGGCCGCTGGTGTTATTATATTATTCCAGTGACAAACCTAACCCATGAAGTGGGTTGATCAGCTTCCAGTTGATTAAAGGTGTTCTCCAGAAGAGCAGTCTAATTTGGAGTTGACAAAGGCACGGAAACTGTGTCTGCTTCCAATAAAACTCCTTGCCTCCTTGCCAGGCACAGAAGAAAAAAGACCTGCCACAAACTCCTGGCCATGAACTTGCTTCATGTTTTAGCTCTGCCATTCTCTTTTCCATCGTACTGCAAACGTTGCTCAGAAATTACCAGAAAATCATCGGCATGCAAAACCAGTATGTTCTTTGCATATATTCTTGTTTCTTGCCCCAACCCAAGTAACCACGCTTTAGTCTGATCTGGGCTGCAGGCTACCCCTCTTCTTTCGTGCTAGTCCAGTCAACTCCAAAGGCACAAACTGGAAAGTGATTTGGCCAGAGGTGTTATTCCTTCCTCCGTAGCCATCCCTCGTCGTGCTGCACGTTGGCCTAACTTTTGAAGACCGCTTTGGAAGAAGGTGTCACGCTGAAGCTGATTATCGCTTTCTGATGACAACCCTGAAGGTGGTGATGGCCCTGTAGAGCAGTTCATCATGTTGGATTCATTTAGGGTATGTTATGTACCCTGTGGTCTGTGATTCATTCGCTGCGTTGCAACGTGCTTTTTGGAATCGCACTCCAGCAGTGACTTTCTGACATGCGGTTCAAATACTCCGTTCTTTTCCGAGCACACTTTTATTAGAGTGAGTAGATCTGTGCATAGCTTTAGACTGCTGCAAATTTCCAAGGGCCGCGTCCCAACGAGTATCACTTTCCAACTTCATTCCCCTCAAGAAATTCTGTCAACAGTTTCTCCCAATTCCATTAATCTTCTGGTTTACCATCTTAAAGCCGCCCATTCTCCCAACTCCCTTAAAGATGTGACCAGTGTTTCTCCTTGAGTGCTGACAATTGCTTTCTCATTCTGATGGGGAGCTGCTCTCCCAGCTAAGAACCACATGCAGTTTTCAATAATACCTATTCATCAGTAATGTACAGAGTGAGCCAGGTCTGGATTTCCACACGGAGGTACTGATGTATTTTACATACCTTTCCTTTCTCAAAAGGGATTTTCTGTCTCTGAACGCTAAATATGAGAAGCATTTTTCAAATTCTTTGACAGAATGCTTTTAACATATCAGCAGGGTTAATAAATCTTCACCGTTTGTTCTGTTCATTTTTATTCATAGTGAAGTATTGATCAGGAACAAGCAGGGATTGTGAGGACAGCTCTCAAATGGAAGTGATATACGGTGCTACCAGGATGCTGATACAAACAGTTCCACTTGGAGCTTTGGGCCACTGGCCTCGAGGATTTTCTCGCAGCAGCAAGGAAACCCAGAAAAAGAACGTTTACCCACACCAGACCACCAACCTGTCAGAACTCTGCACTGCACTAAGTTCTCAGATTTGCTTTTCTTCACTTCCTTTTTCACTGTGGTGCTCTTGAACAACGCAATCATTTTATCTCCCTCCAAAATGACAGCAATTGGTAGGGTCGGGGTGATACAGGGTACAATGATGTTGATGTCAAAGGGAACAGCTTGGAAACTCAATTTCTCTTCTGTCCATGCCTCAAAACTGGAAAACCCATGGAGTCATCTCTGCATTGATACCATTTTCTCTGTGGCTGTCTCTGTGTATGAGTGTTCTTTATAGATACCGTGTGGCAGTGTAACAAATCAGTTTCTCCTCAGACAGGCAGATAGACACTTTATTCCTGTGTGTCTTGGTGGAAAGATAATTTGTGAATCCTACAAAAGCTCCTGCTCACAGCTTGTTCATGAAACGGCCCTTGAAGTGGGACTGTCACACACACAGACTTCAGCACAGTCTTCACAGAGACCCCTTGGCAGGTCATTAGATAGAGAAACCTAAAGGTGTGTGATGGACACCAGAACTGGGTCTCTGCAAAATACCGCAATGAAGCAGAGCAGGGAGGGAAAAGAAGGAGACAAGGAAGTTCGGAAGTGCCACTGAATGGTTGGGAGCTACCAAGAAATAACAAGAAAATGCTCAAATAACACTTATTGTAAGAATTTTACACTTGCAGTATTTTTCAGCTGCACATCTCAAATGATATGAGAAGGATAAGACAGTTTCTTGGCTGTGCTATCACAGATGCATTGCTGGAGGTCAGAGAGATCACCCACATTCTCCCACGTCTCAATATCAGGAAAATGAACTATTGGGATGCATATGGGGGATGACATCTGGGAGATAACTGTTCTTCTGTGATCAGTTCACACCACACCACCTGCTGTCCCTCATTACCAGGAAAATGTTGACTGATACTGTGATATTTGAAGGAGCCATCAGGGTAAAGAACAGTCGAAACCAAAGGAAATTTGAAAAGCTGGAAGCTAACTTACCCTGATTATCTCATTTTTGATGACGTACCAGGCAGGGATTTTACTCTACAAATATTCGTGAAAAAAACCCACCCGATGGAGAAAGTTTCAATACTTCAAGTCCTTTTACAAAGGATGGGATGGAAACACTGGTGGTGATGAGATCCACAATTTGAAGTGACAGGATAATGCTCTGAAAGGAGGAATTCAGTCTAAATGTCAGGAATACTGGGAGATATCTTGGGTTCTGAATAACCTTCTTAGATACTGTAAGAGGTGTCTCATTTAGGACTTTTAAACCAGCCAGTGGCACAGGAGATTATCCTCAATTGGCAAAGAAATGGCCTGGATGACCTAATCCATTTTCCATTTCTAATTTCCATGAGTCTAAAATTCTGTGATGTTTTTTTCTCTGTTGCTATTAATACTCAAAAGCTTCTCAATGCCCCCTTTTTTTTTTTTTTTTTCAGAAACATCTGGTCATTGGAATTCCTATTTAAAATTTTGGTGGCACATTGTGCTTCAGTCAGCCTTGGCAAGGAGGCCAGGACGGTGCATGCGATCCACCGAGGAGAACAGAATGTCAAAATGCAGTTGTGGCACGAGAAGAGTCGGCAAAGTTTGGAGTCGGACGTCTATTTTTAGTGGCTCGAGATCGTTCCAGGGTTAAAGGAACATAGAATTCTGGGGGGAAGGTGGAGGGAATAGTTGCCCTCCCTGGAGGGAATTCAAGAGGATTGCAGAAGAAGAGGTCAGAGGAGCAGAGGGAGGGGAGGGCTATCAGTGACACAGCTGTTTTTGAAAACAGAAAGGGAAAAAAAACCCTAAAGTTGGATGGTAATCCCTTACGTCGTATCCCACTGAAGCGTTTTTCAGAGTGGTGGAGTGGAACAAATGTACAGTCATATTTAAGGCATGGGACCACCTACATCTTAACAGATCCGCAAATTGACGTTAATGAAGCCATTTAAGTTTGAAAAAAAAAAATTTAAATTCAGCTGGAAAAATAGAATGAATGCTGAAACACTGGCTTACTTGTTCAAACCAGCTTTCTAAAGCAGTATTTGATATGTTTGCTGGAGAAAGGAGCAGAAAGGACAAAGCTGTCTAAGGAAGACGTATCTCAGGTAATACTTTCCTTCAGCACGTTTCTGACCAACAGTGGAAGACCTTAGGTTGTATCCATGACAAACGCCTGCGCACACAACGGGAAACAGCAGTTTATTTTTTTGGCAGGAAAAAAAATGAACATTTGGGCAGCGTAGGATCCTTTTGGAGGCATTTACTGGAGAGGAAAATCGCTGATGCAGCAAGATCTAGTCACTGTAAATTAGTGATGCCTAAACTGGGAAAATACTGTGATTTGTTTTGTTTTGTGTGAGGCATTTGCAAACTGTGGAAATCTTTCATGGTTTTTCTCTTGCATTTATTTAGAAAATTAAAACCGCAGTAATTTTTTTTTTTTTTTCTTGTGGGACTATTTTATTTACTCGCTTATTCAAGAAGAAGGATTAGCAGCTCAAGATTTGAAGCAGGAAAAGGCACGGGAGCTGCCTGATTTTGCTCCGTTTTTCTTTCCCCTGAAGAAAGGAAATGTCTTTCTCCAAGGAAATGCGTAGTGAATGATTAAGCTATACGTGAAAACAAACCAGCTTGTGTTGCCCACTGTGTGCACGAGTCAAACTGCTTTTTACACGGGGTTAAGAACGTGCTCAGAGGTATTTCTTTTCACCTGCCACTCCACAGTTACCCACACGAGTCTTGGATGTGCGTCCGAGCCTTTCAAAGGTTGTCCTCTGTATTTGAGGATAAAGGAGAAAGCCAATATTGTTCATTGGAGGGCTATTTTTAATGGCTCCATACAGAGAACTCTCGAGAGTTGCCATAAATATCCTGTTTGCTTTCTTTGTTTCTCTTTCATTTAGCTCCCTTGGTATCAACCAGACTATTCTTTCTAAAAAGTTCTACTATATCCCTGCTGCTCCCTTCGGAGGAGGAAATCAGGGAAATACATTTGCAAGGGGAAAGGTCTATTTATTCAGCAATGGGTAACTTTTAAAAATAGTTAAATCAATTTGGAACAAACTTTCAACAGCGAACGCTCACCTTTGGACAGAGCTCAAGAATGGAAACTCTCAGACCAGAAGGAATTTGCGCAGGATGTAATGAGGAATTAAAAAAAAAAAAAATAAAAAAAAATTGGAGTGAGTCTGGGGGGTTCCAGGACCAAAATAACGCCAGGTCACCCCGAATTGCCAGGCAACACGCTGCCTTTTTTTCCCTCTCACGCAGCACGCAAATGTATAACATTTCGCTGAGAGCGTGAAGTGCAAATCCAAGCGCCCACAAGGATTAATTTACACACCCGAGCCGGGAGTTGCGCTTAAAAACCATGAGGCTCTTCTACCCTGGAGTGCTTCAGTATATCACACGTAGGCACATATCCATATGCAGGCATTTGAGTGCCTACAGAGCGTTTTCTTGTTGTAAAAAGGCACGTGTGATGTTGGGCTGCTTAAGATGAGACACGTGAAATCAGATCTTCCTGCTCGGTTCTGCCTTTCTTTCTGCCGAGTGTCAGAAAGGCAGATGACATTGGTTCAACCGCTGCCCGCAGCACTGGAGCTGAGGTTTATCTACATCTTCCTTCTGTATAGTTTTTTTTCTTTTGAAATTCTTGGCGCCCTTTTTCAGAAGCTTCTGAAAGAGAGAAATTCTCCTAGTGCAGAGAAGTATTTGTGGACTGAAGCAGAAGGCTTTTTTATTATTATTTTTAATAAAACAATGCTGACCTCTTTCTCGCGCCCATTCTCCAGGCTGGCTTGTGCAGATCTCAGGAACTCTGCTGGCCACTGTCCCTCACACTTGGGGCTGCAGACCCTGCCCTCATCAGGGGGCTTCACATGAGCCAACCCATCAAGCCTGCCAGAAGCTCCTCTCACCTCGTAAAAGCCAGGGCGCAAATTTCCAGCACATGTGGAAGACGCTGCAGACTCTGGGGACACCAAATCTCTTCTGTTCTCCCACCACCACCTCCCTAAGTCCTCAGCAAATCCTTCCTGTTGCCATTTTGGCAGCAGCACCGTTTCCTCCTTGGGTGCTTCTCTCCCTCTCGTGATCCCACGTGTTGTTGGGGTCTTGCAGGTGATGACAGGAGACAAGCGGATCAGTCCCAGCTTCCTATGGTGTCAAGGGTTGGCACTGGTCTGGCCACTAGACAGATGACAGATGCTCTCTATTAACTTCTTTCCCTTCCCAAGAGGAATAGAAAAGGAATAGGAGAGAGACTTACAGTTCAGAAACGAAAACTGAAACAGCTTTAATGAAAATAATAATAATAAAATGACATATATACAAATATATGCAAATCCAATATTGAACCCAACCTCCTGATGGCAGTTGCATCACCATCACCACTGACGCTGTGGAGCAGGCACTGGGGAAGTCCCAGGCTGGACTCAGCAGCAGATGGGAATGGGATTCAAGAGCCAGATTCTGGAACTGGATTCAGGAATGCACAGATCGAGATCGAAGGCAGAACAGAGAGTCCTCCTCGATGCCGATCACCAAGCACATGGCTTTTAGGGTCAATCTTGGCATAAGCGGTCAAGAGCAGAAACAGGGATTTGCAGACAGGAGGCAGCTGGTGGTTGCACTAATCCAACCATTGTAGGTGCTCTGGGTGAATGCTGCCAAAGATCTTAGCCTCTCCAGGGCAGAGCCAGCGATTGCCACGGTGCAGAACTGCACAGCGGCGAAGGAAAGGCACAACACAAAGTCATCACCCCGTCAGATATTTGTGCTCCTCAAGGATAGACAGCATCTGCCTCCCCAGAGAAAAATTGAGGGGAACTGTAGATGCCTTTGTAGCGTTGCCTGCCTTATTACGTCAAAGGACTCCTGGTTTGGCCTTTGCTTGGGGGTATCCCGTTCCCCTTGCCCAGCAGGCGCTGAGGTATGCTGAATTAAGATGATACATTCTGTGGACAGGTGGAGAAGGGAATCATTTCTTCAGACAGGAAGAAACAAACAAGCAAATAAAGTCTTAGAAAGTTTATCCAATGCTACAGAATAACCACATCCTTGGATACCAGGCAGTTATACATTCAGTATGATGTATAGTTTCTGGGTCTTGCATGGTGTGTTTGTGAATCAGAGGTTTGTGGATCCCAGTGATAATTGTACGTATCTGCACGCCCTTGTTCATCCAGGATGGACAGGCAATGAAAGGATAACACTGCTGAAATATTTTCTGTGTCCAAATGTGAGGAATGTCAAACCCCAGGTCTTGTAAAATACAAAGCCATTGTTGCCTCCAACATGATGGCTGGTAAGAAAGATGGCTCCTGGAGGTCTGGGTGTTATTGCCCTGCCTGGGAGAGGGTGAAAGAGGGAGCAGAGAAGGAAGGAAAAGGAAAAATTCTCAGGATAGTTTGATCTTGGTGTTTTACAGCTTCAGAGGCCAGTGGCTTGAGCAAAGTTTTCTGGTCTAGCCTACAACATCTCCATCAGATACCCTGGTTCCTGGCCTGGATGTCCCCAGCAAGGGAGGTGATGAACCGGCTGTTATCAGCTCTTGACTGTGGATGGTGGGAAGTGCTGGTGCTCCCTCAGGGTGAGGGCATTTGCTGCTTGGAAAGTTTTTGGCTTTTCTGAAGAATGAAGATCCTGTGTGGGCTGGGGAAGCTTGCTGGAGAAGGACCATGCTGCTGCAAGTGGGTAAGATGGCCAAACAAGCATTTGTGGCAGTCATGCTGGACAGCTTGGTTCTTCTCAGTGTGATCTTTATTTTGGGTACTACTAGGAGATGCCACCATGTCAGTGGCCCTGCAATATACATTGCAACAGAAAATTTGCTCACTCTGCAGTCCCCAGAAGGAAGTGTGGCAGATACCCACCAGCATCCAACCGTTATACATAGGAGGGAAAGATTCCCAGTCCAAATACTTTACCCAGTCAAGTGTAACCGTCCCTGACGAACCATGGTCATCCACGAGGCAATAAAAGGAAGATTCTGAGTTGCTGTTGGTGGCTCACAGTGAAATCTGGGCTGAGTGTGGTGAACATGAGTAAAAATAAACGCCCCCTCCAGAAAGCCATGAACGCTCTGAGGAGTCAGCAGCTGAACTGAAGTGGTTAAACTCATTAACACCAGGTTAACTCCCATTGTGAAGCTCCTGGCCCAACATCAGAGGGCAATAAAACACCAAGCGCAACACGATGACTGTTATGATCAGGAAATCTGGGACATGTGTCATTAGAGGGAACAAACAGGGCAGCAGAGGTGTCTGGCAGTAATGCTGCTGAGTGTTCATCGCCGCTCGCTCCCCCTCCGTGCTCCTCTTAGGCCCTTTATCAGCTTCCTCCGATGTTGGGTGCAAACAAAATCTGGCCCTTACCTGAGGGTCAGAGAGATGAGAGACAGTGTTAGACAGGATATTCCCAGCATTTTCAATGCTTCCTCTGCGGTGCATTATGAATGTCTGACTGACATGGCCAAGCGAAAGTGCTGCGGGTTCCCGCGGGACCCGTGTGGCCGTAAAACTCACAAACATAATAATAACAAAGTCATAAATTCTGACCTATGGTACAGTCTGAGTCGAATAACAGCTCCCCAGCTGTGGAATATGTGCCCTTGTTGTGTGAAGGTGGCAGACCCGGGGGTAAAGTTCACCTCGTATTTGTCAGGTTGTGTAGAGCCAGGCCCGTTTAATGATCGAAAAGCAGCCAAAAACCCCAACAGCAGGACAGATGCCCAACTGTGTTTTCAGCCTGTTATGATTTACTGATTATTTTGTAAGGAGGGAAAGCTTAAAATAATAGCCAATGAGGGACAGATAACAGAGCTAGGGCAACAAGTGGCGGAGATCCTATCGCAAAGGATGGGTTTATCCCCTTCAAAACACTCAGGACCTTTTATCTCCAGAGCTTTACTCAGTGCCTCAGACTCTTCAGGGCATGAGGACTGGATACAGCCCAAGAGGAGGGGTGCAATAACCCACGGCTCTTTCTGTTTCTTTATGCAGTGATTTCTTTCCAGCCACAGCCTTACAGTCCCAAAACCCTGGAAGATATTAAGAAAGAGCTCCAGACCTTATAGAGAGGCAAGGAGCTGCACTAGATGAGTATTAGGGAAATCTAATTCAGATCCTTCCCAACAGAGCAGAAAGAGTTTGGCACATGGAAAAAGCCCCAAGTATCCCATGCCTGCCTTTGAGGTGTGCTGAGATGGGCTGTTAGCAGAGAGATGCACATAGAAGAGGTTGAGGAGAAAGCTTGGTAGGGTCAGTCATCCTCAGGAGTAAGTTTTCCAGGGAAAATGGAACATGGGAGACTTCTTCTTCATCCCCCCATCAACTCTGTCAGACTGGGATCGCGTCCACCTCAAGCCTCAGTGACAAGCGGGAGCAGGCTGCTCGCCATCCGGAGAAGGAAGGACGAGATGATTTGTTTTTGTGTGTGTTTTTCTTTCCATGTCTGCTACTTGGAAGGAAACATGTCTGCTTTTAGAGAACAATGCTGCCCAGGGCCGTGGGAGTGAGTTACTGATGTGTGCGAATCCTAACCCAGACCCCGTTCCCAGGCCAACCCTTGGCGGTGATCGGCTGTGCACCGTCCCCTTGCAGAGGTTTTAAATGCCACGTGAAGGGGACGCTGGGGGCAATTCAGGAGTGCATCTTCCCTTTATGGGGATGAGACACTTGCTTTCCCTAAGCTGTTGTCAGCTGAGATTCTCCAGGGCTTCTTGAGCACCCTCAAATCCACAGTCTCCAACCCATGACCTATCCTATCACCTCTAATTCTTCCTCTCCTTTCTACCCCAAATGCTTTCCCTTGAATTTTCTTATAGTTCTTTCTTCTCTTCTCACCCTGGCCGTGCTGATGGACTCACGAGGACAATAAAATGGGGGTAGAACAGCCACTAAACATCTTCTTTCTCTGGAACGAAGTGCAGTTAAGTCAGATCTCCTCATTTTCTGAAAACATAACCATCTTGAAAGTCGTCAAATTCCTACCCCACTTCCCACATCTCTATCAATCACATCAAGTGTTGCACATCACCCTTATCCAAAACCTGCCTTTGGAAGCAGATAAGGCTCCATGGCTTGTTGCAGAGATGTTTAACTCTCATCAGCCTCCAGTCAGGTGATGTTTTTTGCTGGTGCTCTTCAGGCATCAAATTTTGAATTGAAGCAATTTGGTCTGTAACCTGCTGACTTCGCTTGCAGTGACAGCTTTGCTGGATCTCAAAGGTAGAAAATGGCATTTTTAGGATTCCCAATCAGCTCTCCAAACAGCAACTCTGGCTAAAAACACTTGGCATAAATTAGGGAATGCTCAGACAGGCTCTAATTTCCATCTACATCTAAGCAACGCAGGGTTGGGAGCAGGAGATGTTATAGAGGACTCGAACACTATGAAATTGGAGGGATTGAGGTGAAGGGGATCGACAAGAACTGCAAAGATACCTTTGGCAGAGTTTAGGGCACTACCCATGTTCTCCAGGAATCCAGGAAAGTTCTGAGTTGAGAAAATACATTCCAGCAACGGGAACTAACCACGCGTTTTACTTATTTTACAACATTTATCATCACCTCGTAGCTTCCCGGTTAGTACATTGCGGTCCTTTGAGTCCAACCGTGCCCAGAGGTGGGGAAGGCTACGAAGGGAGGTTGTCCTCTCTCCCAGCAAAATAAAACCCTTTGGGGATCCTTTACGGTGATCCTTCAGGTCTACAGCTCAACTTTTAATATAAACTGTTGCGCTGACACATCAGGGAAGGCTTAAACAAAGCGCCTTAACATAGACCCGGTTTTTGCCCGGCACACTTCTCCTGCCATCCGCCTGCCCGGGCCCAGCTATTGCAGCGTTGAATGGGAGCTTAGTTTTAAGGATAAACACATCCATCACAAAGCTGTTTGGCCTACGCCGGCGCTGGCACTCTCATCCCTTCCATGAAACCCCTTTTGAGGACTCTCTGTCCGGAGACGGCATCTCTGCTCCAGTTTCCACTCCCCAACCTGCTTTTTCCAACGCTCTCCGAGCATAATCCCGCAGTTTACCATGGACGGGAAGAGATGCAGGAAAACAAGGGCCACTTTAACCCTTATTTTAAAGCTGTAGTTCCCTCCTGCTTTAGTATATTTAGTTTGGGCACAGTTCTGAAACAAAAGGTATAAAGAAGCCAAGTTGTTGGGGCAGGGGGAGGGAAGAAAGTTGGTTTGATTTTGAGAGCCTTGGAAGATCATTAAAATTTCATAACAGGCAGGAAAAAAAGCTTGTTTGCTTATAAGGTCTCTAGTGTTTAAAGAGCTAGAGACAAAACTGCCGAGCACTATATTCCAGTTTATCCTGTGGAATAGGAAGGAATGGCCCCAGACGTAATTACAAGTAAGTAGTGCAGCGAGAGAGGGGGGAAAAAGCTCAGGAAATCTGATGTCTACCAACATTTTTTTCGCTGGTGTTTAGTCAGTTTGCCCAGTTGTTTGTTTGTGGGTTGTTTTTTTGTTGTTGTTGTTGGGATCTGCCTCCGTCGTAACATATTGGATCCTTTGCTGGTGAAAGATGCGGAATGGGAAGAGTTTTTGCTTCTGAAATTCGGTGCGGCTTAAAGGAAACCCAGGGAACAAGGGTTGAAATGTGAAGCTTGTTTTGTGAGTTTACGGAGCTGAAAGCCAGAGTGTGGGGTTGCAGTGGCGGTCTCCCTACTTGGTGACTTTTGAGTTTTTATCCTTCAAACAAGCAATGTTGAGAGAGATTTTTACAAAAGCAGGGAAATGATATTCCATTAATATTTCTACCTAAGAAAAATAAAAAACAAAGCACAACAAAAAAAAAACAAAAAGAAAGGAATAATAACATTAGTGGTTATAAAGCAGCAGGGAGATGATGATGAATTTTAGGCTGTGTATGAAAACTAGACAAGGCTGTATAGTTTTCAAAAAAATATGTGCTATTTCTGTTCTTTAGCTTCACTCCTTAAAAATACATTAACATCGAAATGGAATTTAAAAACTGAATAACAACGTTGGCAAAATATTTCTCTGAGGCACAGAACTCCCGATCTGAAAAACAAAATCGGTCGTAAATCATGGAGCACGTTAACAGGCACAATGTAGAAATTGAACGTTCTAAAATCTTCTTCTCAGTACAAAATGACAGTAACAACCCATGATACAAACGCTAGTAAAGGTATTGTATTACTGTTGAGGTTGCAGATATCAGTTCCATTTTAAAATCACAGTCTAGTGCTTTCAAAAATCATTAATAGTGAAAAGCTTTTTCTATGCTACATTCTACTTATTTATGAAAAGCAGGAACTTGTTGCTTTATATTTTGTTACAAACCCACTTTTAGTTGTCTGTAATTTGTACATTACTACAGTTAATGGCATGTTTCTTGCGGTAAAAGATATGTATCTTAATTTTCTATTTTGTTTTACAAAAAAAAAAACAACAAACAAACCTCAGACAAATCTCTAGGAAAAAAAAATAATTTCCTGTAGTTAAAATGATTGCTAGGTAACCTTCAAGCTGAACACAAAGGGAACATGTTGAATTATTTCTTTAAAATGCATAATATTCTCTGGTTGTTTTAATGAGTTTAGCACATTAACCTCACTCTGTGTATACCTTAGATGTACTTTTTATACCATTAAAAACAGTTTTATAATTAGGGGAAGCATTTTTAAAGGTATATATTTAAATTAATAGTGAAGTCCTCTTATCTCTTGTGGGATTTGTGCTCCTCAGATTATTAAGTGCATTAAGTTGGTCCTCTGTTTCAAGATGTCCCTCAGGGAGAATGAATTGTTTTCTATTAGGAAGGAGTTTTCTCCTTGTTTTTCTGTCTCCTGGGAATAGATCAGCTTCCTTACTTTTCAACTTTTACCTACACAAATAAAACACTGAGATTAATTCTGTAAATTGTACATCTGTAAAATCTCATCTTTATTTTAAGGAGTTTCCCAGATAGGAGACGGATCCAAGCCATGTTGAAGTTAATGAGTCATTTCAATCTGCTGTAGAGGGATTTGGATCTGAACACTGGACTCCATACAAATTGGAGGCTGCACTTTCAGAAGAACATGAATTTTATCACTTTGCAATATCAGGAATAGTTACTCGTGGAATAGTTTAGGCTATAGTTGGAGAGTGTAGCTTGGTCTGATAATGATATCTTCCTCCATGTCCCTTGGACTTATCACTGGCTTTGTGAATAACACAACACGTGTCAGCTTCTCACCCATGTGTTAACAAAACCCCATGCTCTGGCGCAGTGTTTGCGCAGAGAAACATAACGAATTTTTAGCCTGACTTTCATTTTTATTTTTTTCGAAAATAGGCAGTGTTATTACTCATATAAGAGTCCATTCCACGTTCTGGTAATTAACAGAGTAGCCTGAAATCCCATTACCTTTATTAGAAAACAGAGAAGTCTGAAGGGTTTACAGGAATTCTGGAGTCAAGGAAGGTTCAAGTGCTTTTTGCCTCCTTTTCTCTCTTTCTTTTACACTTTCATTCCTTGCCGTTGCGTCGCATGTGCCTTTCCACAAAGCTTTCATTCGGAGCGGGGAGCAGGGTCTGAAAAAGGTTAGCTTAGACTAAACACAGTATGGAAACAAGGGCTATGTTGTCACATCAGGTTTGCTCAACACTCAAAATCTAACTTGGGTCTCCGTGTCCTGCCATAATGCAAATGAGAATGTTCTTGCTGGGAACATGTCATTCCCGTGAACGTTCAGCGCTGTCATGCAAACCTCGTGGGAGCAAGGCTGCAGCAAGTCCTCCTGATTTAAGAGCTATTACTGATGCTGCTATTATTACTTTCCAGGGGTACAGCAGGGATTCACAACCTCCGTTCTCAACCTTTCCCTTATTTCGACATGGAAGGAAGCGAAGTGGCAAGGCTCCCAGCTGGACACATTTGCTGTCCCAGTATGTAGAAATAATCGGAGGAAGGCTCTTGTGATGGAATTCTACTCATTTAAGGAATTCTTTTGCAGGCAGAACGCTTTAAAAACGTGACTCCCGTTTAAATGCCCCAAAACGGAATCAGTGGGTGCACTTATTTGCACACGCTGTAGCTGAACACAATTTAGGAGTCCAAAAAGCTCCTGGGCTTTGCCAGCCTGAAAAACTGGGGGTGCACAGATGGTCTTAGCACTGCTTGTGCCAGGGAACTGGCACTGCAGCACTCCTCTCCCTCATCACCTGAGCTGTGCCCCATTACTTCCCAAGTCAGGTGGGCCACCCCAAAAACTCATTCAAAAAAGTGGTTAAAGGATCAAGCTTGTATGGGATAAGTGAAAAGTTGGAATATCCTTTATTTCTGTTGTTTCTATGGGTTTATGCAGGCATAATTCACAGGTTTCCAGTGGCAAAGAGTGCAAATGAGGCCAGAAGTGTCCGGGGCAAAGTGTAGTGGATCATTCCCAAGAGCATACCCTGAACCACTGACTTCCCACTCAGCTCCCACCCCAGCACAGAAGATCTTTGCTGGCTCAGGGTTGCAGTTTGCAGCCTCTCTGCTCCGGCACTTGTAAATAAAGACCTTTTTATCTTTGGGTTTTCATATTCAGAAGAACATGGTCTCTGGCCATAAAAAACATCTCTTTCAGTAGCTCTGCTGAGGGCACACCAGTCCAAGTCTTCAGCATGGCATGGAAATGCTTCCTGCAGGCTCAGAGCCAGAGATATGTCTTTTTTTTTCCCTTTGTCCGTTACACTTGATAATCCTGACGCAGCCAGTCATGTGTTGTTCTTTCTGGAGGGCGGCAACTCAGAAAATGCCAAATATCTGATTTATCTGTGGTTAAGAAAACGGTCCCTGCGTGAGCCGAAAGCTTCCCTCCTTTTCGTTACAATACCTGCCAAATCCCTTAAACTCTCGGGAACTTTCCTCAGTACTGGTGTTGTTATTGCAGGTCCAGCAGAAGCTGAACCTCCTTACCCTTTACTTGTGCCTTAGGACAGGCACTGTCTGCAGCAGAGGCAGGACAGGGGATGGGGATGAAGCAGCTAAATGAGGTTGTGATAGGTTGGGGTGCAGATGTAACATCCAATCTGCCAAATTCGGCAGAGCCGCAGCCTGCCCTTTCCTACTCCCAGTGTAGTCTTTTCCTTTTGACAGTTTGCTGAAAGGATCTCCATTGTGTGTTACTTAACACATCTGCAGATTTATTGCAAGCTGATGCTTTCTGGTTTATATCTCAGTGGCACAAAAAAAAAAAAAGAAGATGGGGAAGAACAATTCATCGCAGATCTCTGACTCCGCGCTGCATCCGAATGTGGCGAAACCCGGAAAAGCACTGACGTAGAAGTGCCCTGCTTGTCCCAGCCTGATCCTGCATGACACTGACACCCACTGACTTTTCCCTGCTACAGATAGTTAGGGGAAAAGCAGAGAATTTGAATAAAGAACATGAGGAAAAAAAAAAAAAAGCTTGCTTTTGAAAATACACACTTTAAATACAGGGCACTGCACATATGTGGCAGGGCTTGAACACAACCTGGACCAGATTCCTCAAGTGTGCAAGTCCACTTGTCCTGACTTGATTACTGTTGGCCCCGGAGAGAATAAGGAGAAAGGGAGAGAAAAAAGCCTTCCCAGGTAGGAAAAAAACTTGAATGTCAGCTTCTGCAACTCAATAGAGGAGCAAGGAGAGATTTTCCCTGGACAGTTATCCCACCTGTGCTCTTTCACTGCCTGCTGGACCCCTTCTTAGTGCTACCTGGCCAGGGGCAGTGCAGAAGGGGACACTGGAGGCAGGCTAACCCTCCTGCCCTCTCCGTCCAGAAGTTGCACTGGAAGGCAGCGAATGACCGTGTTGTGCTGGAGCAGAGGCATTTTTCAGCAGGCTGCTGCCCATGGGGCGTCTGTATCTTCACGCCTTCCCTTGCCCTTTACCTTATTTAGCCCTTTGCAATGGGCTGTAATAAAATAATGTTCGCAGCAGCAAGAACACAAAATAACTCATGATGTGCCTCAAACTGTGAGAAGAGAGTATCTGATCCTCCCCAAACACAGACCTGCTCACTTCAAAGGGGGCGATATTTAGATAGTAATCAACAGTGCGTTTTCTTCGCCTTCCTGCCTCAACGTGCGTATTTACTCAGCCGCGCTTACTGCCCGTCAAGAAACTCTGCTGCGGACGATGCACGGGGTGAGGTGAGCGGGCACGTGGATCTGAGCCGGACCTGGATCCCAGGGACCATCTCAATGGCTCAGATGCCATGGGGTGGTAAGCTCTGTCACTCCAGGGATATACTCCTGGCTCATTTTATTTATAACAAAGAAGCTTGGGCAGGGCTACTGTTGATCCAAGTTTCTGTGTTTTCCACTATGCTGTCTAAATTAACACTTTCTCCCATGTGAGTGAGCTAAGAAACATCTTCCCGGCCTCAGGGATGGGGAAATAGGAGCGAACAACCGAATTGCGGTCTCCAAGTGCAATTTATAACTCCCAGGAGGCACAAGATATCCCTTTTGCCATCTCTTTGATGGCTTCAGCATCTCAGAATGACCATCTGGGGAGCACCAAATTTCTGCAGTTCTCAGATCCTGTGATAAATATTTAATAAATGATCCGATTAAAGCCAAATGTTGCTTGTATTAATTTTTATTTTTCTTAGGTCGGCATCTGTAGCTTCTAGTGCTGTTATTTATGAAACAGCTTTATTAACTTATTACGAAAGCAAGCATTTGTTGTGCAGTAAATTTAAGTTTCCCAGTCAATGGAAGTTTTGTGGCCTGGGAAAAAGTAAACATAAACTGGAAAAGTCACTTATTCCTATTCTTGTTCTGGCCCGACAAGAATTAAGATCAGATGTGTAGATGGTGAAATTCCTTGAAGGAAATGCATCGCCTTTGTTAGCAATTGTCAGCTAGAAACACCAGAGCCTCAGATGATGTAATAGCCAGACGTCTGCAGGCTTGAAGAACAATTGTCATTTATTTCCAGGAATAAGAGGAAATTTCTTTCTATTTCTCTTCCCACATCACGCATCCTAGCAGGGGAAGATGCTTTCCAAGGCATTTCAGCAGTCACTAATGTTATAGATGTGCATGGGACACTCCACTCGACAGACGGATCGGGGTTTAGCGTCAATCCTAGGAAAAAATTGGAAAGAAGGTATAAAGTGAGAACGGAGACAGACTGATGACAACGCACTGCCGATCATACTAAATCATTCAGGGGCTAAAGATGAAGGTCGACTCTGATGAGATGCCAAAAATCCATCTGGAAATGCATGGCTGAGTGATAAAATGTCAGGGAAAAATGAGGGTAGATAAATGTCAAGTGATGTACATGGGCGAGAAGGGTCCTGGAAAACCTCTAAACTAACTCTATACTTTGTTATGCTCTAAACTAACTCTGATCTTTGAGGAGAGTTAGAGTCATAATAGAGAATCCGATAAATGTGCTTATCCTGTGACAGAAATTCCATTTGTCACTCTCAGAAAACAAAGCGCATGTTAGAAATTAGTAAGAAAGAAACGAAGAATATAAAAATAAAAATTGGAGCAATTTTATAAATCTTTGGTGCATCTCCACCTGAAATGCCTGAAATCTTCCAGCTCTGAAAGGAACTAGCCAAACTGGAGCAAACTTAGAGGAGGGTGCCAAGGGTAATTAAAGACTTAGAAAGGCTTCAGTGTGAGAAGGATTAAATGGACTAGGTTTCCTCAGCCAGAAAGAGATGACTGAGAGGATATGATGGAGTTCTTGGGAATTATGAATGACAAGGAGAGAATAGCAAGCAGCTGTTCGCTGTTTTTTTTCTTCCAATACAAAAACTCAGAGGCATGAAATGAAGCTGGTAGCTGGCAGTTTAAACCGAGAAGGAGCAATTCTTGACACCATGCTTAGTCATCTCGTGGAACTCCTTGCCACAGGATACCGGGAGCGCTAAGAGTTTACTAGATGCTTTCATGAAAGAAAAACTCATTGGAGGTTTTTTAAATCCATCTGGGTTTTGTATTAAAGAGAAAGACGCCACGTCTGGTTCAGAAAGTGCCTGAGCCAGAAACCGCTGTAGCTTGGGCAAGTATTTTGGGGGAAGTAGTGCTGTAGAACTGACCTACATTTGTACTTTTTCCTGGGATCTGGCTACTGTTGCAGATAGGAGGTTACTTGGCATGGGCTTCCTAGTCTGACCTGCTAAAGCTGTTCATATCTTCTTCTTGTGAGCCTAGACGTTGAAGTGATAAGTAATTCCAGACAAATGCGTTCCTTATGTTCTCTCTTAAATCTAATAATAATGTTAACTATTAAGTCAGGTGATGACAAGCCAACGCGTAGTGGCCTCGGGTCTTGGACTTCTTTCTGAGTTGCTAGCTTCCTTTCCACTGGGCTAGGATGACCCAGAGCAGTGCACAGGTGTTGGAGGATGTCCACATGGGTGGACATCAACTCCCTCTGCCAGTCTTGACATCACGTACCTGTGGCAGAGCAACCAAAAGACAAGGTGACTTAGCAAATGCAGAGCTGGACTCTAAGAAGGCTCATATGGTGTCTAGGCTCACTTTGGCTTTGCATCTGAGTGTCACAGGAGCAATGGTTGGATCCATCTGGTCAAGGAGATGTGCCCAGATTTTCCCCTAGTCCTAAACAACTCTGATGTGCTGATACAGCAGCTGGAGCTCAGAGCATTTTAGCTGA
The DNA here is from genome assembly GCA_013396935.1 of Baryphthengus martii. Classification (NCBI taxonomy): domain Eukaryota; kingdom Metazoa; phylum Chordata; class Aves; order Coraciiformes; family Momotidae; genus Baryphthengus; species Baryphthengus martii. Next base: position 56,716 of record VWZK01022238.1, read on the forward strand.
GAGGAAAACTACTTTAAGGCCATTACTTTTGGCTCTAAATGAGCAGAAGACCTCCATAAGAGGTATTGACGCTCTTGTGACCAGATACTTCAACTTTAATTGCCTGGCCAGGAAATTTCAAAAAGCTACATTTGGCTCTGGGCAAATATATCTGTATTTTAGTGAAGCATTTGATAGTCCCATAAAATCTCATTTGAAAGATTGACTCAATCTGGCCTGGATAGAAGTACTTGTCTGTGGTCTCTGCATTGGCTGAAATACCATAAACTAAGATAAATTTTGAACTGTCAGGTTTAAGGAGATGAAGGAGGTTCTGGTTGGAGAGGAAAATGAGTGAAGCCTAACCTCATCTGATTTCTTCATTAATAACCTGGAAGACACAGCAAACAAAATGCTCATTGCATTTGTAGATGGATGGGAAACACTTGTGAAAAACACTGGAGCAGAACTACAAGCTCTCAGTAACTCAGAAGAAATCGTCTCCAGCAGAAAGAGCCTACGTGTGTGTAGGGGTAACTGTGTGTGACCACCAACGGGGCAGCGCATTTGATCTTTGCTGGCTGTAGGATATGGCACTGGGAAACTTGTCATTTGTGGAGACTCCACGAAGGGAGATGCAGCTTCATCAACCAGGGAGATAACGGTTTTCCAAAGTGTGGTAACAGTGGTTGTCTGATTTTTTGAATGCTACTCTATTCAGGGAACCTCTGCAAGATATCAACAGCATGGAGAGAGCTCAGAGTAGGGAAAAAAAGGGAAAAAGGGGAGAAAAGAAAAGAGGAGAAGAGAAAAGAGGAGAAAAGAGAAGAGAAAAGAGAAGAGAAGAGAAGAGAAGAGAAGAGAAGAGAAGAGAAGAGAAGAGAAGAGAANGAGTAATAAAAATTACAAAAAGCCAAAGGGGACTGACTTACGAGAAAAGATTAAAAGATCTAAATATGTGTAAGTTGGCCAAATGATGACTAAGAGAGGATATAACAACTGTCTGCATGTATATGAGGGCTGTAAACCACTAGGAAAGGAAAGACAAAGTTTGATTGGCATAAGAAGAAATTTAGGAGAAATCAAATTACATTAAACAAAGGAAAATGTTGAATGAATAACAGGAATTGTTCCTAATGGTGAAATTGATCAGAATTCGCAAGACTTTTCCTATAAATTGGTTTGAACAAAACATCAAGGAGATGTGAGAAAGCTGCTTGGATCCCAGTTGTTAAAGATATTGGCTTCTAATGCTTCCTGTAGCAAAGCAAGAGACAAGAACAATCGACAGCAAACTCAGTGGAAAGGGTTTGGCTCTCTTTGTTTTCTGGTGCAGGAAACCAACAATTCTAGAAAGTCCTGCCAATGGTCTCGTTATTAAAAATGTAGTGAGCGTATCCAAAAAGCTCTCAGTCCCAAATGAATGTGGATTTCTGAGAGCTTATGGCCGTGTCTTCCCTCCTCCCAGGGTTTCAAAATATTTCTCAGCAAACTGTGCCAAAACACACCGGTGACGTGTTGCAGTTGGGAGAGCACAAGAGGTGTGATAAAAGAGGGACGGAGCATCATTTACATTCCCAACGGAAACACCGGGTGATACAGGACAAGCTGGTCCAGGTCTAGTTTTCTTGAAGTGGTTTTTGACCAAGGTTCCCAAGGAGGAGCCCAAACATGGGCACCAAATCCCCTGTTGTCTTTGTGTGACACCCAAACCACAGGTGGTGTCTATACGTCCTGGGGTATGTCCACATGACCATATGGCTTAGCTCTCTTACTGGAAGCTGTTCAGAGCTGGCAGGAGACAACGTAACGTGGACTTCCCACCTGGCACCAAGGCCCAAGTTTCTGCCACAAAACCACTTCCATTACAGGAATCAGGGAGTAAGTAGTTCTACGCTACAACGTGGGCCGTGGTGTGCCGTGTTTCTTGCAGGGTGTAAGACCGCCTACTCCAGGTGTCCTAGGGGTTTTCTCTTCCAACAGGAACCAGCAACACATGGAAGGAGAGACCTTCAACAAACCTGTCACGCTACAATTTGATTTTGGCCATGAACAAGTGAAAGAAGCTTCTTCACACTGAGGTGTTGGATTAAAAAAAAACAAAAGACAGATTGGCACATGAGATCTTGGAGTTCCTCCAAGCACCAGGACCTTTTCTTGCTAATCTCAGCACGATCAAGATTTTACTTGGAGAGCCTTGGGCTTCTCAGTCACTCTTTGTTTCTGAAAACCATCTCTTTGGTCTTAAATGACCTGATTTTCCAAAGAACCAGAAAACTGAACATTTCCATTGGAGCTTAAGCAGGGAAGGAGGAAGCACTCAGCACCTTTTCGAATCACTGCAGTTTGTATCATCTCACTGCCACCTCACGAAGGCCGTGCCTTCGTCAAATCCCTGGCTTGCTAGAAGCTAATCAAATACATATAGGTAGCTGGCATCAGTTCAATAATATGGATCGTATCAAGACTCGGGATTTTCATATTTCAAAGAATGTTATGATTTTTAAAATCACAAACAGGAACATATTTATGCACAGACCCACGCTGTGTGCTACATTATCCACTTAGACTCAGATTACAAAAATAAGCTGTAAACACTTTTGATGAAAGGACTGGACACTTCGTTTACACCCCGAGAATGGACTTTTGTTTTAATGCCCAATTTCACTTTGGTATTTCACCTTTCCCCTCTGTTTTACATATATTCTGTCATTTCATTCCAGCTCGCTATTTATTTATCTTGGTGCAGCGGGGAGAAAAAAAAAAAAAAGAAAAAAAAAAAAGAGGAAATAATATTTTTTATAAAGAAGGATAAGTAAATACTTTTACAAAAAAAGTGTTCACTCAGCTCTTAGCTAAATGTATGCAGCAAATCAGAGTCTGTTTACTTGGAGAGTGTTTTGGTTGGGGTCTTAGGTGATTGCATTGGCGATGAAGGAGCATTAGCTAAAAGCAAAATGAAAAAAGAAAAAAACCTTTTAGCTGTCAAGGCATTAATTAAAGTTTAATTAGCTCCTGTTTGCAGAGTGCTTTGAAGATGTGAAAGCGTTTTGGAAATCTTGTGCGTATTAAGGCCTGCACTGGCTACTTCTGGAGTAGGTTTTGGCATTAGAAATATCCAGTATGGAATCGGAGCTTACTGCATCGCGTCAAGGTCTTGATGTCTAGTGCCTATCCGGGGTTGCGATGGAAACGAAGGAGAAACACACATCTTGGCAACTCCATAAAAGCAATTTTTTCATATATTTTTTTTAAAAGCTGGAATCCACCCTCGTTGGCTAGGGCTTTCCCACAAATTAAACCTTGCCTGAAGGCCGCGCTGTGCCAGCAGAAGCGAGTACAAGCACCGTGGCTCTCACTGAATGGCCTAAATCATCCCAACAAGGATGAGGTTTTCATCACAGGGTCCAGTTTTTTGATACCTTGTGCAACAGAGTCCATCCTAAAGGTACCTAAAATAGGCCAAAGGATGGATTTTTGGCGTTCTCCGTGCCCTTTGCTTTCTGAGCGACCACACCGAAGGCCTTCCTTCAAAGATGGCCTGCACAGAGAAAGAGGGAAGGCAGTATTGGTCAGAAATATTGGCAAAATTATTTCCTCCCTCCAGGAAGCCCAAGTTTTAATGGATTTTATTGTTCTTTGTAGGCACTGTAGCTGAAGAAAATATTTAAGGAGAGCTTTGAAGGAAGGAAACAAGCTAGATGGATGGATATTTATGGTAGGATCTCTTCCCAGCTTTGAGGAACAGGGTGTGAGAAAGAAAATGTAAGAAGCAGGGTGATGGATGGTGCTGTTAAGAGTGAGTGGCTGTAGGGATGGGTGCATGGTCATGGGAGAGAGACATTAGGGTGCCAGGCTGTGAACTGCATGGAAAAAGAGAACCATCAGCTTGGGCTGAACAGGATGGAGAATGTGAATCCAACGAAGTCCGTTTCTAGAGTGAGTTTCCATAGATTACTGATAATCATTTGAACTCCTCTGACATTTTTCTGAACCGCTAAATTCACCCCCCTTCCCCGCCCTTTTCTTTTTTTCTGATGTTTAGCCATGGTTAATTGCAAATGAGCACTTTGGCTTCCTTTTCTTCCAGACCTTTAAACTGCCCAGGCACGATTAAACAATAAAAAATGTCAGAGAATTCACAGAGAGGGAGAATAATAGTGAAATCTGTTCCTCATTTTTTTTTATATTTCATATGGGATGCGAACCGTTTGCTCCATAGTAATTGCAGATGTTAGACTGAGACTGCAATAATGTAGCTGGCAATAACTCTATTGCTTTACCACAAAAAGCTTCCCAGTAGCATTAAAAAGACAACAGAAACAATAGTTTCAACACATTCGTATGTACTAGTGTCCTGGAAGCATTCAAGCTACCGATTTCTCGTGTAAACTTTTGCTGGTGTACGTACGAACTCCAAATATTTTCTCATACTGCTGCTTAAGAAATGACAATCCCGTATTCTCTTCAATCATGCAGTTTCATAAATTTACAGGCGATTTTTGCCTTCCCATGGATTAAAACTGTCTTTAATTTGTATCTAATATATACCAGAAAAATGCATTCTTTAAGTTTTCTTTTTATCTTTTTTTTTGCCTCTTTTAATTTTTTTTTAATATATATTTTTCTTTCCGGTTTCTTTGCCCATTTCAATCTGTTGCCTTGGAATTAAATTTTCAGTTCACATCTAAAATTTATTGCAATCCTTGAAAAGGCCTTTATAACATCCCTGGACTTTGAGCTACCCTGCATAGCATGAATATAGGTGGTACATAAAACAAATACACTCTAAAATCAACCCTTCCAAGAACGTGGATGCTCTTATCACACATTTTCACGTGCAAGACAAGACCAGGCGCGTATCACTGTGCCTTCAAAGGTCCCACATTTTTGTCACAGATGTTTTGCATAAATAAATGGTGTCATACAGCCTGATTAAATCAATACATCTGTATCAACTTGCAGTTCCTGACAGCGTGTTCCAGAGGATATCTTCTGCTCCCACTGTACCCTTTGAAATTTTAGATATAAACAAATAATAATAATAAAGCCACCTTGTTTTTCCCAGGTGAGCTTTTTCATCTTTATCTAACGACAACAGTAGCTGCTCCGACTGTGGTGGAGGAAAAACAACAGGCGGATAACGCAGATGAAGCCGTTTCAGCGCAGGGTTCTCCAGTCTGGTGGTGCTGCAAACCACAGGAGCGGAGCTCAGCTCCAGTGTCACCAGATCCCCAAGCTGGAATGTTCTTCTACTACAATTTAGGTTTTCCAGCCATTCCTTTCTTAATCCAACGCTCATACAGAGCGCTCTTATTTTCTTTCCATCCATTGTTGCATATTTGTGTGTTTGGTACAGTAGTGCGAGATGAGGAAATTTCAATTTGAAAAAAAAAAAAAAAAAGGGCCGGGGGGCTGTGGTTTCTGGTTGTGTTCACATCACGAGGAGGTCACTGCTCCAGTGATACTTGCTGAAAGTCCTGAGATCCGCAGCATGCCAGGAATAATATCACATTGTGTATCTGCTTCGTGTGTCTGGATGTCTTCAGAGCCTCGATCTGCCATGTGTGTGTGTTTAGTAACACTATTAACAGTGTGAGATCGGGACTGGGAACTGGGATTTCAGGGACTTTATGGCTACCAGGGGAAAAAAAAAAATCCCATAGATAATATTCACAGTTTTCTATTGAAATTAATAACAAGTAAACAGATGACTAATGTGTGGTTAAAAAAAAAATAATAAAAAATTTAAAAAAAATGTTTTACCCAGAGGATAAATTTCCATTAGGAAATAAAATCACATTCTCCTCCGGTTTCCCACTTCTGCCTCACTTCCTGGGCTTCCGTCACTTACGGAGCGCTCGATGAGCTGGTGTCAGTATGTCAAGGTGTATCTGTGCCATCCTTAGGTGCAGAAGGTGAATCGGTCCACCCAAACTCAACACAAGCCTCTAGCAGGCTGAATTGTGAACCCTGATGCCAATGGTTAGAATTATTTTCGTGCATGATCATATGTGGTCTAGTTTGGAGAACAGCCTGTGTTCTGCCACTGTATCCACAATTATATTGACGAGTATTAGAGGTAAGGATGAATAAAGACAGGACATAGCACAGCAAGGCACAAGGACTCTTAAAAAAAAAAAAGAAAAAAAAAGCAATATTAACATTGCCTCTGGCACCTGCAGGTGTTTGGTGTCAGGTATTGCCAGGATTTCATTTTGCAAAGTGAAAAACCTCTTCTTGGAGTGAGGGTACACGGTCATCACCAGAGACACCACCTCGGCACCTTTCCTATAAAACAGATGGCAACATCATTCGACAAATGAGCGAACAATTTAGGAAAGGCAGAGGGAGAAAGCGTGTCTTTCCTCTCTCCAAAGATGTGATGTTTTATGGGTAGCTGGAATATTTCTGCATTCGCTATCTGCGTCTTGGCTTGGCTTCTCTTCAGCCGCTGCGTTTTACAGCAATGTATCTCTGTATCGCTCTGACCTTCCAAAGACATCAGTCTGGCTAGGAAATCCAGAGAATTTCTGGCATTGAGGGTACTGACTCACTCATTGTTCCTGTTCATTGTCAGTTCAGGAATTTCCTCTGGTTTGGTTGGAAGGAAAAAATCCAGCCAATGGCAGTTGTTGGTATTTTGCTGTTGTTTGCCAGGAGTCTAAACCCCCAAATATTTTCCCTTCTCAACAGCATCGTGTTTCTGATTAATCAGGGTCAACTCTTCTTTTTCTCGCCTGACCTCTAGTAGTGACCCTGATGTTCCTTTTAATTTCCTTGATCTATTTGCTACATTCCCAGCCAGGTCTCCGGAGTGTTGAAGATTGAAAGTAGTTTCCAAACACCTTCAGCTGTATTCTGGTTCCAGTTAAACTGGTCTGAATCGAGACTCACTCTGCAGTAATCGCCGGGCAAAATCGATGTGGGAGCCAAACCACAGTTTATAACATTAGGGATTATGTCTTTCAAGGGGAAAAAGAAAGCGCTCACACAGTCTCCATAGTATTGGTCTTGTTTTACTAATCCAGATCTCTCCCTGTCTTCCTCATCAGCAGAATGTCCTTTTTATGAAGGCACTTTCCCAGCTCCCTGGGTCAGAAGATATCAAGAGAAGAGAATGGCTGTGTTGGATGGAGCATAGTCGTGGGATGCTGGATCTGCTCCTGCTTCTCTAGGTGACTCCGTCCAGCCTCTTCTCCACGAATCCCAAATCTACAACAGGGACTGGTTTTGAGACATGCTTCTAGGGGAATGGATGGGGATGGTCTTCTTAAGAAAAGAAAGACAGCAAGGGAATAAATAGCATCTTTATTTATTAAAAAACATATTTCAGGCTGAATATCACCACATCTCCAACTAACCATGCCTTCTCCTAAGGATCAGTTCTGATAGATGTCTGCTATTTCAGTAGGCTTGCATCTGGGAGGTATAAACTGCACCAGAGCCGAGCTCAAGCTGTGAAGTTCGAAGAGGCTGGCTGGCGCTGAGCTTCCAGGGCCGTGCTCAGGACCTCAGGAGTCAGATACTGCTCGGCAGGGTGTAGGTGAGCTAGCTTTGACACCGAGGGTTTCTTCACGGGGAGGCCCAGATGATGGATTTGGACTTGAAAATGTAACCATAATATATTTACACCCTAATGTATATAATGGTGTGTACGTGTGTGTTTTTGAAGGAATGCTGGAAGGGGGCTCGTGCAATAAGGCATGATTTATGTTGGCTGCATAGAGGATCGAGCCTCCTTTTACCCCCGCTGAAGACCCCTCTGGGAATTTCATCATAGCAGGAAAACAGCGAGGTGAAAAGGCATCCTCGCTTTAGGTGATCTAACCCTGATCCAGCTCAGTAGTATCTGAGAACAGGTTACCACAAGCACAGTCCTGGTGCCAGGACTTCAACAGTTTCCATTTCTCCATAAAGACCAGCTCACATTATCCAGCGGAGATGAACAAAATTTCCATTTGCCATGGTGGGCTCATTAGTTACAGGTAAAAGTTTGTTCTCCTCGCCATCTAAATCCCTTAAGGGTACTTTGGGTCCATTCCTAGTCCCATTAAAGTCAATGGGAGCAGGATTGGGCTCCAGAAGGTATTATTCTTAATTTAAACATTAATAGTTTAACTCTCTGTTGTTAATAATAATAACCCCTCGGAAAATTCAGACTGAAATCCATTTCCTTGCTGAATTTCTTTTCTCCCATCAGGCATGCAAACTGGTTTGTTATTGTTGGGTTGCTCTTGAGTGCTTTGGGTTGCACACACTGGTTTGTTATTGTTGGGTCGTCCTTCGGCGCTGGGCCACGCACACTAACTAATTTGTTATTGGAGTGTTGCTCTAAGCTACACGCTCCAGTTTATGACTGATGGGTTGGTCGCTGTGCGTAGAGCTGCTGTCCTTGTTTTACGAGTATTATTGCGGAGGTCTTTTGTGAAACTCCTACCCACACAAAGAGAAGGGCAGGAACTGTGGCAAATTTAATGCAATGTTTTGGGATTAATGCATTTGGTTTAGCTTTTAAAAGGGGATTAATTAAGGCTTTCAGAATTAGGAAACCTGCTTCTGACTTCAGTATGGTTTAAAAGACCATTTCCTTCCCTACTTCTCTTTCTTCCCACATCCTTCTTTTGAAACATAACTTTTTATAGGCATCCTATCTTCCATCTTTATGCTCCCGTTAGCTTCCTACTGGCCCTTCAGGAAAAACTTCTTTATGGAAGATTTCCTTTCAGGTTCAGTGCAAGAGCAAATACTCATGACCCTTGATCTTAATACTTACTTTCTTCTCTAATGTCTTCGTTGCAGTTTAGTTCATATGTTGATGATCATCAGGAAAATGGAGAAAAAAAGGGATTAGAAGATATCAGTTGGACAAGAACCTGGCATATTTATATGATCTAAAATAGGATACTTCACTACCATCCTTGCTAAACAGCGTAATACAGAATAAAATTCCTCTTTTCCCTGTTTCACAAGCAGTGCCACTGGTGATCTGCTAATTGATAAACTGGTGAAACTGAGCTCTTTTAGCAGGCCAGGAAAAGACATTATGATATAAAACAACTAAGACCTTTGAAATTGCCTCTTATTTAAGATTCTCTCTTCTTTTCCTTTGCCAAACACACGTACATAACCGAGCCTGTGTGTGTGTGTGTTTTCAAACCAGTTAGATGGATGTAAAAGCCCAAATGTGAGCCAAAGACATGAAGCTGAAGAGACCTCCCCGTTGCTAAATCTAAATCAAAGCTTACCACACCAGCCTTGTTGAGCTCCATCTTAAAACCAGTTAGGGTTTAATTCTACATTCCCTGCTCCTCTGGGCACATCTGGGCAGCAGTCATGGACCGGACATTCACCACAGACATGAACATGGAAATGCCCTTGCATTTTTCTGTGCGTTGTCCACCAAACTCCAGAGAATGGATGTTTGCAGGGCTGTGATTATTAGGTCCATTTGAAGGAGAGGCCAGTTAAGGCAGAGCAATTCAGCCCTCAAAGCCATGGGGAGGCTGGGAGGAGACCAACCAGGACTAAGCGGTAGGTCTGTGTCTCAGACTGACTTTTCAGCTCCTGACAAAAGCCAACAAGCAACTGAAGAAGCACTTTCATCATCCTGTAAAAGAAAGATTGTGCTGTGGGTGCGGAAGCCCTCGTTTGTCGAAGCAGTTGCATCCCATCACGGCTTCGTTCTGGGAAGGGAACCACATTTTAAACACAAATTTCCAACTACTGACATCTCACGCTTCCCGAGGGATGCTGCCTGCTCCTCAGAATAAAAATAGCAGTATCTTTTGTTTTCCTTCACCCAAACACCACTTGCTTCATGTCTTTATTTTCCTTTCAATTGAATTTCATTTTCTGAGGGACACTTGGGCATGGCTGGGGCCGGATGCCTTCAGCAGTGTGCTCCACGCCTGAATAGAGCTCGGGGGCTCAGTGCCAAACCCTGCCCTCAGATAAACACTCCCAACGCTCATTGACTTCTCCACAAGCTGCCGGCACATATCTGAGGGCAGCGCTTGGCCTATGGATGTGTTGTTTTGGTTATTTTGCAATTCCAGGGCAGAAATGGATTTTTTTCCTCTCTGAAGAAAAGGAGTTCAGCGCCACATCCCAGCCCGCTGCTGGTAAATGAAGCCCAGCGGGTTTATCGGCAATGACTTTTAACTACTGGGCTGTGTTGGGATTCTCAGGTTTTACAGCCGGGATATAGGATCTCTGATATGAACACCCAAGGATTTATTGGTCCCACAAGGACTCAGGGTTTTGCTGGCAGTGCAGTTCAGAGAGTCAGGAGAAGTCAAAGGTTATCTTTTGTAGGGTAGTATGGGATTTACCAGCTGACCCTCCCCCCCCCACCTCCCCCCCTCTGGTTCATCTGCTGAAATCATTAACGAGCTTTCCTTTACCCTCAAGAACTGTTAGTGTCTTTTTAGCGCTGAGCTCAAGTTACTGACCTCTGCGTTGCCAATATACCTTGAGGATTTCAAGAGCTTGGGGGTATTTTCAGTGTTAAAAGGAACAGCTCGAAGAAAGACGAATAGGTGGGTGCTTTGCCCAAAATGAAGCCGAATGTTTTTCTCACTTGTTAAAGGGAGGTCTTGCTTGTTTATACATCGCAGGCTTGAGAGATCTTTCTGTCTGTGAAAAGGCTTTGCTCCTGCAATGCAATGAAAAAGAAAAATGGGGTTGAAAGTGGGAGGTAAAAATGAATGAATGGTATTACAAATGCTGAACTCAAGAGGATGCTCTCCGTACCAGGAAAGAAGGAAGACGCTGTTGTTCCTACTCAGGAATGATGGGGAAATTGTTCTGGGGGTCAAACACACTGCTAGAGGACCCTCAACATCTCTCCTGAGCTTTGGGCAGATCATCTCCACAGTCTGCTAAAGTTCTTCCCTCCCCCTACCATGCCTGGAGGTGGACAGTGTGATTTTGGGGAAAATCAACAGAGGAGAGTTGCTGCTCCACTCCCTCGATGAGCTCTTCACCTCCCCAGGCCCTCCATCAGGTCTCCTTGCACAGGCTTCAGCAAGTTTGTTCCGGTTAAACTCATTTTGAAACGAGGCCACCACAAAATTAACAATGAAATAGTAAGGATCCCGCACCATCTAGCTGGGATTTTTCTCACTGTATCAAAGAGCAGCTAGCAGAGGTCATTTAAGGCCTCCCAGTGAAGTCCCTTCCTCCCTTCTCCCATCCCCTGCCTCATACATCAGTGATCTAATCACTTGTGAAACCTAAAGCAAGGGGCTCCGATGTTATCCCATTACAAAATCAAGATTTATCTGAACCTGAGAAGCCCGGCAGGGTTTTATGATACGCACGGCGCCATTCCCTTCTGTTAACCTGGTTGTTACATTAATACTTGGGAACTTTTTATCATTCCTGACACCCCTCCATCTGTTCCTCACCATGCAGTAGCTGGGGGTCTTGTTTCATGGGACAGCGAGGATGAAATCACTTCGTCGCAAGAATGGGTTACAGTCATTAAGTTACTGTTTGAACACTTGGATTTTTGATCTGCTTTTGGGCTAAAGTCCTCAGGCTGCCTTTCTTTCCCATCCTTCGTAGAATTTGGCACTTATGTAACTACTACACCAATTATTGACTTTAAAATTTAATATATTTTCATTTTTATTCTAGTAACAGAAAGAATCTGAGTATCACACTTCCTTCTTGTAAAAGGTAAAGCAGGGGACAGATGTTCTCAGACATTAATTATACCCAGATTATCTCATATCAGAATCCAGAAATATCTTTATTGTGCAGTATAAAGTGCGAAAAGAAGATGGGGGGTGGGAAAGTCTCTTTGTTTCACTTCAGCATCAAGCCATTTGGAACCTGTTAACTGTGCAAAACAGCTCCAAGATGCTATTGATTAACAGCAATTATAGCGACCAGCAACCAGCTCAGTGACATGACCGACACCTTCTTGCCAATGCTTTTAATGATCTAGTTAAAAAGTTAAAACTCTGTTTGCGTTACACGGAACCCATCAGGAAATTGGAAAATACTGTACATGCTTCAAGCTCTACCGATTCCAGAGCCAAATCCTTCGTGCACGCTGCTTCGCTGCAAGCCTGTGTTGGCAAAATGCGAGGAAGAAGTTCCTTCGTGTCATTCCTTAGATGACAATATCCAGATATATGAAACAAAAAAGGCTTGTGGGTAGAGTTCTGGACCCAAGGCATCTGCTTCTTTAAATCTGGGTCATTGCACTCGGCTCCAGCCCAGAAGATCCGGAACCTTTTGCGGATGCCACCACCACAGAGCTCGTCTCAACTGAACAGCAATTGTCTTGCAAGTATCATCCACCACTTGCCTGGATCTGGCTGGAGCTGATGCTCTTTGCAGACCAAGTTTTCTTCTCACTGAAGGTCTCAGAGGAATGGCAGAGACTGGGTGTCTTCACCCTGCAAACCCAGCTCCGCCCAGAGCTGCTGGGGCAGGTCTTTGACCAGCAAAAGTGTTTTATTAACTGGAGTCAGGGCTGTGCAAGTGAGATATGGAGCCGTAAGAAGGATTGTAAACAGTGTGTATATGCTAGGTGGGTGTAAATACAGCGAAGTATCTGTAGGGTCCTCAGCTGAGTGGGCTTCCCTCATGTAGGGTACGTGGGCTCCCAATATATATTCACCTGCCTTCTGAGGGATTGTTTGTAACACAAAGACTGACTCCACCTGAGCAGTGGATGCAAAAGTGCTGTCCACACTGATGCTGAGAGAAAACATGAGAAGTTAGAAAAGAAAGGTTAGCATCTTGGTACGGTGGAATTGAAAGTTTTACCTCTTTTGTTTGGTTTCAGTAACATGGCTTTAAAGATTTGTTTGAAAAACTACCATCTTCTGCCTCATTCCGACTCAGTGTCCCAGCTTTGCCGAGGCAGAGAGCTGGGAGGCACGACCATTTAGAGAAGTTCAAATAACTAAACTGGCCGTGACCTGAACTAAAACTAATAGTTTGTGTTTGTGATGGCTACGAGAACAGCATCTGGCTTGCATTTAAATAGAAGGCTATTCAATAAAGCCACTGCTTCTCGAAACTGCACAGAAGCAAAGATTAATTATTGCCACTAATGACGTTTTGGGCATTCGGGTACCCAAGGGAGAAAGGCAACCCCCTGCCCCGAGAACCAATAACAACGACAACAAAATCTTGCAGAAAGCCCAACGAGGGACAAACACCAAGAAGATATTGTTGTTCTGCCAATATATCAATTCTGCCCGGGCATCCTAAACATGGAATTAAATCTACTCTTTACCCAGCAAACTCTTTTCGCTTGTTATCCTCCCAAAGGAGAACCCGGAATTTCAAATGGGCTTTTAATAGCAACGCTCTGAGAATCCAGCCTCTATGTCTTCCAGCGTCTTCGGGAGATCATGTTTCACATTTCACTCATTCCTCAGTGTGTTGGCACAGCCTAACACTGGCTTCAGACATTTGGTATTTGAAACAGAAAATCTTGGTGTTTCATTCCTTGCCTCACTTCTCCCCGTGTTTCTCCAGCATCATATAATATTGACAGCCCCTGCCTGTAAAGAAAGGCCAGGTTCTCTCGTTTATTCAGCTGCAGGCTTTAAAAATGTAGAATAGGGGTTTTGTTCAGAGGGGAGAGCAACCGCCAGTGAACTTTTTCCTTCTTTACATAAAGTAGGATAGCACAATAAACAATGGTAAGAGAAGTGGGACCCAAGGTATGTGTGCACGTATGTAATATTTAGCCGGCTAGGTTTTTAGTGCCCCAGTTTCAGGGTACAAACTTGCTCCCATTTATGTGAGCGACTTAGATATTTTAATAATCTCAAAACTTGCACCTTCATACATCAAAACCTACAGTGAAAGGTCTCGTGCTTTGGTGAATCACATACTGAAACACACAGGTGACCATGGTTGTGTCTTCAGGGCTTTCAGGAGTAAGAGTACAACCACATTTGGGGAGAAAAGGAGAAAGAGAAGATACAGAAACAAGCTGTCTTCTTAACAGGTGGAAACATTTCCTCCGTTTAATCTTCCCTTTCCAGCTGTCCCGCTCACCTCCAAAGCCTGGATGAGCCAGAATTGGATGACTGAGTCACACAAAGAGGCTATCTGTTTTGGACAGACCACGCTAAGCCCTGCTGTTCAATAGACAGGACTTTGATGGACACATGAGCAAGCTGAGTGGGTACATTCCTGGAGCTGTGGTCCCCGTGGTTGGGCACGACATCCTCCATCCATATAAGGGCCCAAAAGAGGGAGGAAAGGTCCATACAGAGGAAAGGAGAGATGATGTAGTGTTGCTCTGAGAAGTCTTGAGATGCCAGCAGTGGGATAGCAAAAATAAGAAACAAAAATTGCCGCTCTGCCATGAACGTTGCCGCAACAGCACCAAAGAGCTTGGTTTGTGTATCCCCGTCAAGTGGCGGGGAGCAGGGAGGAGGGAGCACGCTGACGTCATCTCCCAGGTGTCGTTACACATGATTAATGTTGTTTCCCCTCTGCTTCTGATCCTCCTTTGGGGAATTTTCATACTCCTTTTGGCCATGAGCACAAAAGGGACGTGAAAGGGAAAGCGGATTTTGGATGGTTGCTGCATCTGTTGTGACGAACGCACGGCGAAGCTGAGCTTTAATGGGAACTGTTTGCTTGTTGGAGTGTAATAGCTCTGGAGCTGTCATCGGGTGCAGTATTGTGTAAATATATATTCAGGCACTTCTTATGGAAGTGGATATGTGACCCAATAGGCTTTATTTAGCTCCTTCTGGCGACTGCAGGAATGCATCATTTTTGGCATATCCGAGAGTAATCAGAGCAGATCCAGCCCTGTAGAAGCAAGGACCTGTGAGGGTTATAGAGATAATAAATGTCTCATCTGGTGGCTGGGATTTTGCCCAAGAGGGAGGTGAAATCCTGAGCCACGACAAAGAAACAAGGGCTTGTTTTCTTCAAAGCAGGTCAGGTTTCTCCTTCAGCGCTCAAGGTAGAAAAATGACAGGATGGTGCATCCTTCAAAACTCTCTTTTAACGTGGAGATGTGGAGAGACCTGAACTGGCTTTACATGGGGGCTTCAAAAAGGGAAAGATCTTGTAGGGGTCCACATTTCTACTTAGTAGCTCCTTTATAACCAGAGCAGGGTCCAGATGAGACACGGCTCTGGGGTCCTGGGGAGCTCCAGGTGCCCAAGGGCCCAGGACACCAGCATCCAGGAGCGATGCCACAACTCATCCATTGTGCCTGTGGGGAGGAATAGTTTTGAAATTACACCTCAATCTGCAAGTGAATAACTAAATTATCAAATGTCCAATTAAGGATTTAATTTATACCGTATTACAGAAAGACGGTGGAAATTTTTTCAAGAAGCTTCCTTCATTTAAAAAATACCTTTTCCCCAAAAAAACTCTGATGTTCACTTTCCATTGCATTTGTACATATTTTTGTCTAATAGACAAAATACAATGCATTGAGGCTGCAAAAAAAGGTCCATGCTTGAAGAATTTAGGTTGAAAACTAATTTTTAAAAAGCAGAAAATTTTTTTTCAGTGAACTAAAGATAACTTTGGGCTGGACAATGTTCTTTAGAAAGGCAGATGAAAGATTAATTTGGTATTAGAATAATTATAATTACAATAAATATATTTATTTTATGTATTTGTATTTATTCAAAGCTTGCTTAATATTATTTAAAAGGACACACAACTAGTTTTAAATTTCAGATTGCTCCTCGTCTCTTCTTTCACCGAACACATGGGTTAACTTACAACTCTCCTTTTTCAATATCAAAAATGAAAGTATTTAACAGGTCCAAATTAATTTATTACTGTCAGAAAAAAAAAAAATACCCAAAAGCTCTTACTGAGCTGTGTCCAAAAACACTGATTCTGGTGCAATTCCTTTCTTTGGTTTGATAACTGAGAGTTAAGACGCACTAAACTGGATGATAAGCACATCCAAAAGCCGGGGACGAGCGGCGGGGTTCGATAGCCTGCTTTCTGGAGGTCTCTGTCTCAGATATGGATCAGATTTCCTCCTGTTTACATGTAAGAAGGTTGTGAAGATCTGCAATTTCAAGATACATCTGGTTCTCGCATCAAATTAAACAGCAACTCAAGCCTGAGCGCTGAGGCAGATTTTAAAATGTAGGAATGAATGTGTGTTTATATAGTATTTGCATTAATGCTTCCTACGGTTTATTTTGAAAGTGAAGAAAGAACATTGCATGGTAGGCAACTTAACCCAAACAATATCGGTTTAAAGTTAGGGGCATGCTCCTTGGAATATTTTCCTAGTGTTTTGAAGTGTCCACTTGAAGAGAGAGCAAGAAGGAGGGGGGAGGGGGGGGGAGGGGGCGAAGCAAAGGATTGTTCTGTCTTCTGCTCGGTGTTTGGCCTGGCTCAGTAGGGCTATTGCTGTTGCTCATCTGGTATGGATTAGTCCTTCTCTCTCACACTCTGTCAACTTGGGTGTTCTGCATGCAGGCTGTTTCTGCAGGGGTCTTGGTTTTGCTTTTTTTAACGGCAGGAAGTGCCCCACTCAGACCACATGTGAAATTGTGTGGGAACAGTGGGGGGGGGATGAAAGAGCCCCATCAAACATACCAAAAGTGTGGGTGGAGAGACAGAGAGACAGGGAGCGTAAGCGGAGAGATACCAGCTGAGTAATTTAATCTCCTGGGCCGGCCAGGCTGGGGACACGGTGGAAGTTTGCTGCCTTCAACGCGTCCGCTGCTCGTGACATCGATTTCTAATATTTTATAATATCGGGGGCTGTTGGAAGTGTGAGGGATTACAGCTGCAGCTTAATTTGTTCTAAATTTCCTGCTAGCCTCACCAGACACGTACAGGAAATAGGCAGTAAATGTTTAATGGGTAATACCTAACTGGACAATTAACAGGTGCTGTCACACTGAAAATCCAAGCCCACTGGTGCACCTCTGGAACTCGGAGAACCACCAGCAGCAATCCCTGGGTAGCATCGGGCATCCCAGTATCGTGGTACCCAGCCTGAAGTCCCTCACAGTCCAAAATTCCCACCCTGTTCCCGTGCCCATGGTTGGACCCTAGAAGATTTTTTTTTTTTTCCTTTTTCAACCGCTGATTTTTCCTTTGTGTGAATAAACATCATCACAGAAACTGGTCCAGGCTGCAGTGCAGGATGCTGGGAAGCCTCCTTGCATCTATTTAACATATAAACTCCATACTTGTTATTCACAGCCTGGAAGAGACAAATCCAATGCTTCCCAAGTGGCAGAAAACTTTTCCTTGTTTTTCTGAGTCAGGATAAATGTCCATCTGTCCTGCCACCCCAGTTCTATCAGGGACCAGCAGATACCTTCAGAAAACAATTGCAATGGGCAGGATATATTAAATGGTCTTTCCCTTCTGGACTTTCTCAACTTCAGGCAGTCAGCAGGTACAGGGTTTCCTGCTCTGGAGTCTGTATCTGGACTTTAATAGTCATGAAAGACTGTTTATTCTTAGTTTTAAATTAATTTTTCCTCTAATCTCCATAAAATCCCGTGGCAATGAGTTCTACAAGTTAATAGCATGTTCCGTGAAAAGCTTGTTTTAAATCTCAATATTAAATGTGATTTTAATTCTATGTTGTTGTTTGGGTTTTTTCTAAGTACAAGATAATTTTAAAGTAAATTTTCCCTGGGATTTCCAACACCATGGAAATCAGCTAGTGTCAATCAGACACAGTTCCTGGGATTGGCTTCTCTGCCTTATGAGGCAAATTACATTGAAAACGTATATTTATTATTACGCAATTTCCAATTTTATGTTATTACTTCTCTCAAAATCTGTTATATTACAAATACTGTTACACTTCAATTATTTTGCTGCAATAGCAACAATCTGTTGCAATTTTTCATTTATCAGCAGATAAAATGTTGGAGAGCAACCCTTTCTCAACCTTCAACCTTCTTTAACAGCTCTAAGCTTGCAATTAAGTTCTGATTGGTCCGAATAATTGTATTTCCAATGAAGGTAGAATTAGGTTAATTGAATTGCTGTTATTACCTTCAGAGCAGTATTGGTTTAATATGTTCGGCCAACATAAAGCAAACCTCTCTTTTGGAATTTGCTTTTATTAAGTTCAAGTCCAATCGAGTTCAAAAGATCCTTCTGTAAAACTTAGCTGTCCCCTAATAGTGCATGACTAATGTCTTGCACTTGGCTTTCCTATAAATTGCTCTCTTTACCGAGCAATTTCTGTGTCAATACTCAGACATCCTTATCAGCACTTGATGTTCATGTAAACCTACTCTTGTTAATGACTACACGGGCGCGGAGGAGGGGGGGGGAAAGTAACATTGCACAGACCTCAAGACTCCTGCTCCATCTGAACTTTGAAGTCCAGCTGTTAATAGCAGCGTTGACTACTTACATAAAAATGTGTAGTAAACTGAACTGACATTGTCTGATTTCCAGGGATTGGTTTAAACCATCGCAAATGGCTCAAGCTTCCCCCCTTTTTTCATCTCTCTGCCTCGGTGCCGTCACTCAAGATGATTAACGCCCTTTTGCGATAGGAAGGCTATTGTCCTAGGCTGAAAAAAAAGGTAAACATTTTTACAGTTGGGAGCAAGAAAAAATTTAAACAAGTTCCCTTTTGCATGAAAAAGGGATCCCCAGCTGCTGTTTATTATCTCCCTGTTTACATCACACATGTGCATGTGGAGGACAAAGTAGTTCCATAAATTACTTCGCTACTATCGGGTTGGCCATTAGGGGCTGCCAGAAACAAAAGCATTTAACGGTTTGTTGAATGCCTCTGAATGTTCCTACAGTCATTTGTAACTCTCACCGAGTAGTTGGTCACGTTTCATCTGCTTTACTACTTCATTTAGGGCCCAGAGCGTTTTTCACATTGCACGCAGTAAAATGAAAGTGAGATCAATCATATCCCGGCTCTACTGTTAAATCAGTAAATACATATAGCACTGGCCTACCTGATGACATCACGGATGTGAATTCTCCCCCTGGAATTGCCTACAGCTTCCATGAGATTTGACAAAGTTACCAACACCGCACTTTTATGCTCTGTAATTTACCTAACATCACCATTTCTGGGTTTCTTGTATTGGAAGAGTTGCCCTTCAAGGGAATAAATTTCTTTTTAAGTTAAAAATAACAAGATTAAGGATTTTTTTCCCCCATAACAGTAACTACCCCAGTCTGAATGATTGTGCAAACACACAGTTGCGTGCACTTGGCCATCTCTCCAACCTTGGAAACTGTTGAAAATCACATTTTTTCATGCTTTAGGTCCATAGTCAGGTGTGATTTTGACTGCTCTTTCGCACACAGCCTGCAGTCAGGAATTGGGATTTCCTCGGTGTCAAGGACAAGTCCAGCTGTCTGCTCTTCCTGAGCCCTTGCCACACCATCCCTCCTGCTCCTGCTCCCCATTCCCTGCCTTCCTGCCACGTCAGTTCTTTGAAGATCCATTTCTAGCACAAATCTATACCATGATAAAGGAATAAAACCCAACAAATTGTAATCACCAGCTCTAATCCCCAGCTCCTACACTTTTCGGTGAAGTCACCACCAAAGAACTCAGTAGCTGCCTACAGGTGAGGTACCACACACCTTTTCCTCAGTGGTACCATTTGCAGAGAAATATCAATGAGACAATCTGGGTTTAAAAGAGACACTTCTGAGCTTTGGCCTGGATGATTCTCAGAGGTCCCTTTGCAACACAGAGCTCTTAGGACTGTGTACATAAAGGTTTGAATGGGAACTTCTTAAATCAGCTTCACCACCACAGGAGTTGCTCCACAGCTTGGTCTGTGCAAGGTTAAGGCACGACAGCAGGACCAGCTGCTCTCCCACTACCTCAGCAGACACCCTGTCAGAGCCACATCCTCAGCTGTCACAACTGGAGGTAGAGCATTGGGAATCTGCTCCAAGGGCTTCAAGGCTTCATCTCTTCTCTGGTTGTTTACACTGAGGTGCGCAGGACCCCATGATTTGCCTTCCCTTCACATCCCATCTCCTGACCCACAGCAGCCTGATGGAGAATTAGTTTGCATGAGGCTCCTCAGCTCCTAGTGTGATTCCTGAGCCCCTGTAGCACTTCGCAAGGATACTTCTCCTTTTCTCCACCTCTCTCTGCCCTCCTGTGGGAGACTTCCCCTAGTAGTTTATTACCAGACACTAATGCACATCTCAGGTGGTTGAAGTCATTCCCCTTTGCACCTGAGACATGCATTAAAAGCCAGTTAATTTTCATGTCACGTTTTATGGCTCATGGCTAAAATCGAGAGGGGATGATAGTCTAGCTAAGCACAAAGCAACTCTCCCCGTATACAAGAAAATATATACGAAAATATATTCTTATATACTCTCTGAGTATATAAGAAAATTCAGATATTCTGCTTTTGCTTTATACTTACTGCAATTTGCACTGAACAAAAAGTTTTAGATTTTTAAGTTTAACTTTTCACAAAACCAGAAGAGCAAAGCACGGCACTGGCAGGAGGGTGGGCAGTGCAGTGATACTGGGCTGAGCCCCTTCTCCCAGCCATTTTTGCAGATCTGTGGGGTGAAATGCATCGCATTTGCTGGCCATACTGGGCCAAATGCAAGCTCTGAGATTAGTTACTGTAAACCTGCATCCAAATCCATTTTACCACACAGCAAGTCATCCAACCAGTAGGTGTGATATGAACATTAACAATCCACTTCCCTCTCACTTGCTGTCATCCCAGTAAAAAGCTATCAAGTTCTCTTCATTGGTCTTTCAGAAATAGAGATTTCCAAGGCTGGGATATATTTCTAAACACACTTTAAAACAACACAAGAAATTCTCTTTAGGAACTTAAAACTTGCAATATCATTGCAGAAAGTGGCTGGGATTATAATTTGCACTGTCATTCACTGCTGCTGGGCGCTTTTCATGAATATGCACACACATACGTTCTCTCAGGCAACATCCCCAGAAGACTTTGTGCAACAGTGGGAGAAAAACCGCAATTTAGACCTTGCTTCCACACAACAGCTCCAGGTGACGCTGTCACGAAAGGATGTCCAGCCCCTGTCGTTCTGATACAGGTAGAAGATGAAGAGTTGGAGGGAGGAAAAACCCAGCAAGAGCTGCCTGCAGGTTTATTTAGGTTTCCAAAAGAGAAGGAGCTGTCAATCTTCCTGTCATTCTAAAATAGTTGGATACCTTTCTGTGGCATGTGCTTGGACTTAAGCAGATGTGTCACCATAATGAAGAAGGAAACCGTCTTTGTAGCATCAGGAATGGCAGCAGTAAGGAGCAGGAATTTCCCACAGCCAGCTTGCTCTGGTACAATTTTGCAACTTGGGTTCCTTCACTTAAGAAATGTGAGTATTTATAACCCTTAGGAACCAGATGAACCCTGGGAGGATCCTCTGACTGAAACCCAACATTTTTCAGACTTGCTGGTGACCGCGTTACATTGAAGTTGCACCAAGTCTGAAGTTACACAGTAGTTGTAGTCAGTCAAATAAAGACACTGACTTTCTTGATTCATTCTTGGCTAAGAGCAATCTCTTGCACATTCCTACCTTTCACCCCTTCTTCACTAAGTGGAAAATCCAAAGTTTCCTTTAATCAGGTTTGAGCTTGGACTGATGTGATGTTTACTGACTGAGACAGTGGTTTTCAAAAGACGTCAGGAACATCTGGCCTCGTGGCTTGGCAGAGAGCCCAGCAAATTGCCAATCTAAAGACCCAAGTTCACAGGCAGCTTTGGGGCTTTCATCCTGTAACAAGAAAACCCTGAGGGCAGCGGAGGTGGTACCGCTCCTCCCTATTTCATCGTGCCGCTTTACTACGTATGTGTTCCACGGCCGATGTCTGCATACTGTCAGAGACCTCAGATTAAAGCCCTGCAGGTGTCCACCCAGGCTATGCCATGCCAGCCTTGTCTCTCTCAACATTCCCATTATGTCCCACCTTTTTCACCAGCTCCCATTCCCCAAGCCGTTGGGATCCATGGGGTATAGGGTACAAAGGAAGGCTGTGCTCCCCCTGAGCAGGCATAACAGACGACACATCCCTGTGTATTCCCCAGCAGGTCCCACCCTACCAGACTTTCCATGTTCCCATCTGCCACTCCTGTCTTTGCAGCCTGCTGTTCCCTCAGGCACCCGACAAGTCTGTGCCACACAAAGGATTGAACCCAGGTTCCCAACCTCCTGGTGGAGCAGCCTGACCAGAAGACCTCCTGGAGAGCCCAGCAGCAGCAGATGTTCTACACACGGAAAACATTTACATCTAGTGCAGTTTATAGCTCCACACATTTGAAAAGCTGTAATACTTGCGTGAATCACATTTACGCCAACAAGTAAATCCATTCACTCCAGCAAAAGGATAAGGAAGACTTTAGATGCAACCTAAGGTTAGATCTCACAGTGAGGGACCTTGAGGATAATGACCTGGGCCCATCTGGTTCAGATTGCAGCCTCTCTAATGGGTTCTTGGCTGGAGCATGAAAGTTTAACCAGAGCTGTACTGCTGAAGTATGAGCTGCTTTCAAATCATGAGCAGGAGGTCTCTGTGTTCTCCGTATGTGTCATCACTAAGTACCGTGCCTAGGGAAAGCACAAGGCTTGTTTACAAGCAAGTGAAAAATCTCTGAAGGTAGAGGGTTGTGTAGCTTTCACTGGATGGAAAGTGGATGTGGAGAGAGTCCTGGTCAAATTCAAAGTTTACTTGTTAGAAAACAAAACAAGTCACAATCCTTCAGGGATTAGCACCAGTTATCTTGAAATGTTTAGTGAGGTGAAGGAGACGAGCAGCCCAGGGAAAACAAATGTTTCCAAAAACCGGTGACCAACTGCCAAGAGAATAACGCGTCTCCGTCCTGACCTCCCGTGAGCTCTGAACTCTGCTGGCACTGTCCGGTTTCCTTCCCTGAGAAACGCAAAGCGAATGGAGAAAGTCATCTTTGTTTCATGAAATATTTACATTGGAGAAGGGAAGGTCTTTTGTATATTGTCACTGACCTTTGGAGGGTGTGGGGAGGGGGAACTGTAATCAGGTTTCACGATCACAATTTTCACAGCTGCACATAATAATTTGATTCAGGTATTTGATTCATGCATTGAAGCTGAAAACTCCTCTAGAACTAACAATTGCTCTGCTTTCCCATAGACTGCTCTGCAGAGCAATACCCTCTGCCTACCTATTGACACCTATCAACCTGGGTATGGACCGTGAGCGGAAACATTTTGTGCTGAACACTATAAAAAAAGGAAAAACAATAAATGAGTTAAATGAAAATGCCTGTGCCTGGCACTTTTTCGTGTCTGACAACTTTTTTTTTTTTTTTTTTCCTTCCAAACAGTCGCAAATGAAAAGGAAGAGCTAATAGGAGTTTGGCTCCATCTCCTTTTCCTGAGACAGAGTGGGGTCTACAGAATTTCCTGCTCCTTTGCAGCTATCTTAGAAAGGCTTGAAAACACAGCCGGGTCCAAGAAAAATCAAAGGGGCATCTCTGAAAAGGGATACAGCATTTCCCGATCCTAGGGTGGGAGCTGCATTGATGTGGCAGAGTGCGTGGCGGTGGAAAGAGGAAGCAGGTTCAGTGTAAGATTTCATGTGGATGGCCTTTAGTGCCTCTGCAGCATAACGGGGAGGTGGGGTGGGGGTGCCTGGATGTGGGGAGGAGAGGTTCAGACGCCTTATTTCCTCTGGAACTGAACACAGTCACTGCTTTGAATACTGCCTTACATGACAATAACATGTAATTGATTGCATTAAAGGCCACGGCTGGAAGATTTGTCCCTCCGATGTCGAAGCTCTGGAGATGTGAACACATCAGCCCGCTCTGGCTGTAGGATCTCCCACTGATGCCAGGCTGAAGAAGTATGGTGGGTTAAAAATAAGACAGGATGGATCAGAGGAAAACTTTCATTCCCAAAAGACTACAGCTGCCTGTCCTAGTTGGAAAATTATTTATCTGTCATTTATGTATTTGTGTATGTGGATTTACCTTATGCTCACACCTGATTTAGATATGTTCAACCATGCAGCTGCAGTTGCTCGGGTTGAGTTTTCAAAGCAAGGCTGAGTTTTCAAAATGAGACTAAACTGGAAAGAGAAATTCAGCCTTTCTGCAGCCAGCTTTCATGCCCCGCTAACACTGTATCAGGTGCTCTGATTCACTTTGATCAGCAAAAAAAAAAAAAGAGCTGAGCAGAAGCGACTGAGGTAGAAAGAAGACCTGCGATCACAGAAACCTCTCAAGGACTTTGATGCACTGGGATACAGGTTGTCACAACAGGGCAGAGACACCACATCCCCCAGTATCACTGAACCCTGCCACATCACCCCTCTCTAACCCTCCCGCTATGAGAACATAAAGATTTATTATTATTTTTTTCACTAGAGATGAGTCTGAAGTAGCATCCCCTCATTTTTAAAGAAACCTTATGGAAATGCTCCAAAACTAGGAGTGGGTGGGAGACAGAGAGGTTAAGTGGCCAGCAGAGACATGCAGAAAAGCCCATGACCTCCAAGCAAACAGTTTGCCATTTGTGTCCTT
Organism: Baryphthengus martii; assembly: GCA_013396935.1. Taxonomy (NCBI): domain Eukaryota; kingdom Metazoa; phylum Chordata; class Aves; order Coraciiformes; family Momotidae; genus Baryphthengus; species Baryphthengus martii. The sequence goes on from VWZK01022238.1 coordinate 81,198, forward strand.
GTCTTTCTGCATTTTAAGCATCGGGGGATAATCTGGAATGCACTCCTCCTGCTTTGGAGACAGATGGCAGCGAGGAAGCAGGTTGGAAGAAAGGAATAATAAATATCTGAAGGTGAGTAAATGTCTTGGTTTTAGGCAGCTGCGCCTGTGGTTTTTCTCAGGGTGCACAAATGTCCCCGCATTTACTCTGCTGAGTGGTTCTAGTAACTTTTTTATTACGTGTTTCCTGTACTGTCTGGCCAAGGGTCAGAGATGTTAAGACCTGGGGGAAATCTGGAGTTGAGAGCACTGCAAGATCAGGGTGTGATAAGGCAGATTGATGGGCTGGTTTGTGGCAGGGAAGGCAGAGTTGGCTTGGCGGGTTGTGGAAAGGGTTGTGGAAAGTTTCTTTGTTAGCAAGAAGGGGTATTTATTCCGGTTTTTGGACTACTCAGAAGATAGCTCGCCTCCTTTGCCGCATTGTTGTGCACCGCTGCGGACAGCCGCTGAATAGCAGCTGGAAATCAAATACATAACCTGTTTGAGATGTCCTCTTCCTCCCAGGGACTTGGTGAACATCACAAACACTGTGATTCACCATTAAGTAAGGGAGAGATTTGATGTTGTGTGAGTTACCTGGTGGCAGAAGGCTGATTGCAGGGCCCTGATTTGGAGGCAGCTATGTGCTGTAAGGTACTCCTGGGAGGGGTCTGAATGATGGCTTTTGCCAACAGCATTACAGAGCCATCCATCAACTGAAAATAGTTGGAATAGGGCAGTCAACTTCCCAGTCCCAACCATCCTCTGTCAGGAGGCAGAGACCTGGTGGAGAAGTCATGTCTCTACTGTCTGAAGAGCATTATACATGATGAGGACACTTATTTGTTCTTCGTTTCTTTGCAGGGCAAAGTTTGCATCGCAAACTGGACAACCATCATAGGTGGAAGACGAGTAATTCCACAAAGCAGTCCTATGCAAGTGTTTAGGACAGAAAAATGGAGAAAAACTGTCAGAGCCAAAGTACACTCCGTGTAGTTGACATAGGAGGCTGAAATAAGATAGGCAGTTTGTAATTACTTACATTGGAGTTTGGCCAGGACATCGAGGTTAACATCACAACTTCACAAGGACTTCAGAAGCAGCTGAGGATCTCTCCGAGTTGAGAAGACATGCAGGGAACTTCCCTGAAACCTCCTGGCTTGGGCCATCATGTACAATGCATGTGAGCTCTCGCCCGAGCCAAGGCCAGGGAGGAACACAATGGGTAGGAGCGAGATCTGATACGTCTTCATTGACATGCCAGAATCAAATAAACAAACAGCGAGGCTGTTGCTCCTCAGCCCAGGGCTGTTGGTCTTCTGCCACAGAGCTGTCATTCTTCTTGACAGTGTGCAACTGCTTGGGAGAGTCCACCTTCTGACATGAGAAAGCAAAAGGCCATGAGAGTACAGAAGGAGAAAACAGCTGCATCTCCCACCACAGCAAACAGAAGGAAAACTCGAAAGATACTCCACGCAGCCAAGTGATAACCAAGATTTTTCTTTAAAAAAAAAATTTTTTAAAAATGTTGATTTCAATAAGCACAAAGGACATCTCTGGGTTCATCCCATCTGCAAGGCACGTTGGAAGCACAAGCTGCTGGGTATCTCTCCACCAACACAAGTGTGTTTTATGGTAGCTCTTAATTTGACCGTAACCAGACTCAGAGGCAAGAATTTTGGAATGTTTCTCTCCAGAAAGACCACACTTCAAGTTTTTCTTGGAACTCAGCTACATTAAAAGCAATCCAGTTCCTTAGGGGTCAGGTTGTTGGGTTTTTTTCCTACCAGGAACTCAGGTGTTTGAACCATGAATAAAGATGCCGATGGTTCACCTTCTTGCTTTAATTTAACCAGGCTGCAGCTTCACAAGAAAAACAAACAAAATGCTGGAAAAAAAGCAAAGATGGCATATGGGCCATGACATGGGAGCGAGGACATTTCTTCTATTCATTAAACCTCATGAAGAGAAGGTGAGAGAAAAGAAGACTTTGGCAAAAGCCCTTTTGCACAATTTCATAGATGTATAGATGAGTCCTGTACCAGTCAAAATAGGAAATACCACCCGTTAAAGCTGGATGTTGGAAGGACTGAAAAGTTTTGTGAAACTGTGCCGTGGAGTGCTAAGTAGAATGGAAAAACCATCATTCCTAAAGCTAGTCTTTGGAGATTTCTGGGAAAATTGGCTTACCCACTAATTTTTTTTCGCTCAAGTCTTGATGTGACTGGTCTTAACCCTGGCAAGGACTCCAATCTGCTCACTTAATCTGGCTGCAAAACAATGCCATATTGCAAAGAGCTGAGATGCTGTTTAGGTAATTTAGCTAAGCTTTTTTTTTTTTTTCCCCCCTGTTGCAAACTGAGCCAGCCCTTTTTGTTCACTTGAATAGTTTCTTCTTCAAAGGGACTGTGGAAAAGTCTTATTTCTTCCCCCAAGTGACAGATTTTTAAGCAATCTCAAAGATATCTTGTCCAACAGAATTACCCTCCACAAATCTGACCCTGACAGAGCTGAGGTAAAGTGTGATTTTTAACCTCAAGCACTAAAACATGTCAGGAAAGTTGTAGTTGTGGCGGAAAGACCTTGAGGTGGCTAAAATTTATGGAGAAGAGACGTTAAAAAGTTTTAAATTCCAGATGTTTGAAGCTCCAGCCATTTGGTGAGCGATCGTGGAATTTTGGACCATTTCTCAAGCTCTGATTTCAGCCTCAGAAATCTATCCAGGGTGTGATCCAGTCACTTAATTGTCTGTTTGCTTTTAACTTATGCAAATAGTGTCTTCACATCCTAGGACACAAGACATTTTCTGTTCCTTAGAATGGTGAAAGGAGTCGTATCAAGTGTCTCATTTTCAAAGCAGCATCCGTGCGTTTTTACCGAAGAATCCTCCATAAAATGTCACTTGGCTTTTTTAATTTATTGGGGAAACCTGTGAGATGACTTGTTGCAGAGCTATTAGAAAACACAGGTTAGAGTTGGAGTCACTTTAACCTCCTTGCTTATTTTAGGGTAAGTACGAGGGATAAAGGGTGTCATTGAGACTATAATGATTTCTGCTTCAATTTTTGCCTCCAATACTTACTTAAACTCAAGTTCCCCTGAGTGTTTGTAGGATGAGGGGCTGTAACAGCAGAAGTATGTGTTATAAAGTCCAATTATTCACCACCCATTCCAAACTGTGGGAAAAGGAAATCAGGGAATCTAATAAGATGGGAACAATTTATATCTAGACGGGCTATATTAATAGAGTAAAAAGAGTAAAAGAGAATTAGGTAGAGAAAAAAAAAAATCAAGAAGCAATTTCTTTATCTTTTAATCTTGGTAACGGAAACATCCTTGGGCCCTTTCCCAGACCAGTGACCCGATGCTGCACATCGTGGAAGCAAATTCTGGGGCAGCAAGGGCAGACAGACTTTCTCTTCTTGACTGTCTCTGGCAGTCTCTGTCACAGCAAAGCAGTTTCCTTCTAGATGATGCTTTCTCACAGCTGGTTGATCAGAGGAGCAAGAGCCAGCGCAGCCAGATCCAGCTGTATTTGCCACGTGGAAACCAGTGAGGTGAAATTTTTCAGAGGAAGCCGTGGTGGCAGAAATGCTTTGGGGTGAAAATAGATTGGCCAAGTAAAAAAAAAAAAAAAAAAATCAAATCCTCACTCTCTAGCATTCTCAGTCTGTTTCGGAATGACAAATTAGAGGCATGAAAATGAGCAGGAACGTGACAGCAAGGGAGGAGGAGCGGTGTGCAGTGGATGACTTAATAACAGGTTATACTGATGGACAAATTGCACCTCTGGACAGTTTGTCTCCTTGCATCTGCAGAAGGATGCTTGGATCCTTGTTAGGGAAAACGGAACGATGGCTCTCCGTTGGATCATGCAACTAATCAGTTGGCCTCAGCCTCTAGCACTGGACCACGGACCTGGCAGAGCCCTAATCTCTCGCTCCCAGGGGCCATCTCAGCAGAAAACCAAGAGGAGGTAAGAAAAAGCGTGAGTCAGGCTTCAGAGGAGACGCAGACTTGGTTTTAAATTTAACCCCTTTGTAGTTTAAATTTCATCCAGATCTCCATGGGACCAAGTGACCCTGTTTGCCTCTGGGACTGTCTGCCACCAGCCACACATACCCAAATATCATATAGAGGGGATCCTGAATTTCTCTCCTGATGGTCCTCAATAAGATAATTTTACAGGACCCAAAAGCTGCTCCCTGGAAATATTACTCTGCAGACACACAAATGCAGTGAGATGGTGCCCATGGGAGTCTGCCCATCACACTGTGGGTTTTCTGTGCCTCCAGCTCTTTCATACTCCAGCAATTCACTTCTAGTCAGTGTGAGATAAGATGTCGTTATTAAATGTCCTGTCACTTAATAAATAAAGCTTCCTGAAGTAACCTGTAAGATTTCTACAACACAAACTGTCTTTCCTCCATGCAGGGTGTGATATACAGCACTGACCATGATCTGCTCTAATTCCTCTTGACGGCTCTTGCTGAAGGTCTGCAAAATTATTTTTTTTTTGGTCCTGTTTCTTCAGTGCAACAGTTGAGGCTGCTCTGTCTCCACTTTCTCCTTCTCCAGCTTGTTCCAGGATATTTTGGGTTCTTTTAGGTCACTTTACCTTCCCAGCCTCCTCAGTAAAAAATATTTCAGCCTTCCCACTGGGGCTGGAGAGAAGCAAATTAGTGGGGAAAAAGGAAATGCTAAAGGCAGATGAGCGCTCCTGGGAGTGCTGGTGTTCCCTTCCTTAGGAGATATTCACACCACCGAGCCCCTGGAGCAAAATGCTGGCTCTCAGCCCTCATGCAACACAAATACCAAATAATGACCGTAACTTTAAAGAATGGGCTTGTGGAATGACCCTAAATGGCTTTTGGGCTGGGGAAAAAAGCCTGCCCTGTAAACTTCAGGGGCAAAGAAATTATCTCCTTTTCACTGAGGTCTTTTGCTGGGTTTTGAGGCATATTTTTTAGCCTTCAGCTGGGCATTGGGGGCTAGCACAGAGGCCATCTTCCAGTGGTAGTGTTTTCCACTGGAGATGCAGACCAAAGAAAAAGAGACAAAAAAAAAAATTGTTCTTAAAATTCCCCCAGAGGAGATTCCTACCAAACTAACTCTCATTATTTTCCAAGATAAAGGTATTCAGCAAAATATTTTCCATCCCTTTTAAATCTAGGCATCCTGGCTTTTTTTTTTTTTTTTTTGGCATCTCTTCTTCCCATGCACCCTGTGCAAAGAGCAGTAAAACTTCATGCTCCAAATAAGCTGTCGTGCAGCTGCTCATCTTGGTCAGTTCTTCTTCTACCTACTCCAGTGATTCTGCCATCTAAGTTAAACATAAAATCGTGTTATTTGTTTTCTATTACCCTAAAAATGTAGTTTCATGATCCTTTCCGCCTTCACCATTAACACCATTAGGAAAAATTTATTCCCCAAAAGGGTTGTCAAGTCCTGGCCCAGGCTGCACTGGGCAGGGGTGGAGTCCCCATCCCTGGAGGGTTTCGAAGCTGTGGAGTTTGTGGTGCCCTGGCAGTGCTGCATTAATGATCAGACTTCATAATCTTGAAGGTCTCTTCCAAACAGAATGATTCTATGATTCTATACATCATTGAATGATTATTATTTTTCATATTTAGCTGTTCACTGTAGTCATAGTTAGGGACTCCTACACTCTTTATGGAAAATCTGTGGAATTCCCAAATGGTAGAACTTAAAAGCCATCACACCCAACAACAAAGAATTGGAGAATTACCTTTTAGGGATGTAATCGGTGGCGTCAAGACAGACACAAGCAGCTGGAAGAGATAGGGCAGGACCATCAGGAACAGCATCATCCTTTACGAAGGTGAATTCCACGTATAAAAGCTGTGCTCCCACAACAACAAAAAAACCCAACCACATTAGATGCACTATAGTAATTTAATTCTGCTGAAAAGTCAAGCATTTGAAAATCCTGAAGTGGAAAAAGAGGGTGGTTGCCCAGCCTGTTACTGTGGTGCTAATTAGAACCCTTGGGCTGGGCGCCTTGAAGACACGTGGGAGGGCGTTCTTCTAATCTGGGATGACTGGTAATGACAAACGGCAGGAACAAATCTCCAGCCTGCTGGCAGCGTTTTATAGTGCATCTACAGAGGCTTGGGGAGGGGAAGCCAACCAAAACTTTAATCTCTGATTAAAAAAGAAAATAAAAACAAAGAAGGAAAACAAGTGGGTTTTCTTAAATGTGTTTACACACAGGCACGCACGCCATTGCTTCTTTTTGACTGTTAATGAAAACAGGATACATAGGCAGAGCTGGTCCTTTAGTCATAAATCCATGTACAGTAGCCCTATAATCCACGATTTCACGCTCGGGGTAAAGGTAGTTCGGCACAACTGTGAGCCATGCACAGTTTAAAATAATGGGAGAGGCCATACGATGAAGAAATTTATTTTTAAAAAATCTATGAGAGATCTGACAAGCGGCGAACCAAAAAAATGTATTTCAGTCCGATTTTGTCCTTGTGTTTCAAGTAGTGAAATTTCTCACCCTTTATTAATCAGGGACATCATTTTGTGGCTGTAGAAAACAGGGTCACCCTGACACTGACAGAGCTATTCAGACAGGATTTTTCCCTTTCCTCATCCTCACGAGCACGACACCAAACAAGTTTGGTTCAGAAGTGGAGGGAGATTGTCTTTTTAAGAAATGGTAATTTGGCAAAGCTAGTTTTGAGTTTGCAACCTGATTTGAAGCCCCAGTAAATTAAAATCTCTGACCTTCTTTCACTGGAGAATTTTCCCCCAACTGTAAAGATCAGGAGTTCGACATAAGGCTCCATATTTTAATATCTGCCTAATGTGCAGCACAGTGAAACACCCAACTTCTTCCGCTGAGATCAGTCTGAGCTGTCAGACCCGGCCACGATTTAAATCCCTTTCAGCCTCACCCATTTCGGATGAGTTTCCTTTGATCAACACAAGCAAGTAATCCACAGGGTGTCAGGGCTACAATTAACCCAGTGTGTCCAATTCACCGATGACGCAAATCTATCACGGAGCTGCTTCAGGAACTTGAATTCAAGTTAGTTCAACTGTCTACTTAAAGCCTTGATGCAATTGTGCAGTCAAGGAAAAAAAGCACAGAGAAATTAAATTATTCCTAACTGTAGCGTTTGCCATAGAATCGTTTAGCTTGGAAAAGACCTTTGACATTATCGAGTCCGTGTTTTGTGCCTACTAAATAAGTGAGTGTACCCATATTTTTATTTATCACTGCTTGATTGCTGAGGAGCATTGGCCAAAACCAGGACAGAACCCAGCTAAACCCTGGGGAGCAAGATTCATTTGATGTCCAGCAGATGACGGATATTTCCTCCCAGGGTGGGTTATTTATTTGTCTGGAGCTGTTGGCATGCGTGGGTTTCTGACTCTTACAGGTAATTCTGAAAAACGTGTCTTGCAAGAATATGAAAGGAAGCAGCATAGCTAGGAGAACATGCACGGTTGAGAGCAAAAAGTTCACCTACGGCTTTTAAAATGCTCGTTGTGTCTTTGGTGGAGGAGCTTGAATGAATTCATTTATACTCACTGCAATATCTGGCTGACTCCACTGATCTCCACAATCAAACGCAAGCGATTTGGAGGGGAGAAGGGGAAAGAGGGTAGGGGAAAGCGTGTATAATTAAAACCTTGTTCTAATCCTGCTTTGATGCTTTTGCCAGGACAGGTTGAACTAGTCAAAAGCCCCAAACATTTTAGGTAGGTTTTTGTTTGGCTTTTTGGTTGTTGGGTTGGTTTGGTTTTTTTTATTCTGTCAGTGGCTGCAAAGCAGCAAAGTGGTTATTAGCCTTGTAAGGTATCAAGGTAAATATTTCAGATCCCCTGTGAATTTCAGTCTCTCCCGACTCAGTTTATTTGTTCTTGTCAGTGGACAGTGAAGTTTTGTTTGTCGAAGCCAGTTGGGGCAGAGAGTGACAGCACCAAGGCTCTGTGATTTATTTTCTGCTAGCCCGCTACTTCCCCCGCGCTTCTTCCCCAGCCTGGCCCCACGGCCTTCCCACCCCTGGAGCCGGGATGGGGACACCACCAGCACCTCGGGCACGCAGCTGCGGGGTGACCTTGCACAAACCCCGGCAGCACCAGGGCTTTTCCTACTTTTCTTACAGCTGTCTCGGGGCCCTGCTGTTGACCAAAGCTTTTGGGGCCACGTGGGCCTTGTTGTGACAGTTTTGTCTGCAGGAGGGTCTTCCTTCCTTGCAGGGTGATGAATGCTGGTGGCCCTAGGATGGGGATGCATAGTGTGTTGACCTTCAGGGGGCAGTTGGGGAAGCAGTGGCCACCACGGGCATCAGGGCTGATGGAAACTCGAAAGAATGCACACAACAACTACAGTCGATCCCATCTCACAAACAACTCCCCAAATAGAGTGCAAGACCGCATGACCTCATTGCCCAAAACTCCGTTGCCAGATGGTATCTCTTCAGCTTAAAGGCAGAAAGGGTGGGAAGCAGTTGAGGCAGTCAAGCCTCAAAATGCCTCTTTGGGGTATTATTCTGGAGAGGATGTATTGAGAGTCTCAAATAGGTGTTGAAAGTGGAGTCGGTTGCTTTGCAAAAAAAAAGCAGCTTTCCTTTGCAAAAGCATTTGTTTAAAATGTAGGAGGGGTCTGATAGGAATAGACTTAAGGAAATTGGCCTGTTTAGCTTATTAAAAAGATCAAACAGAGACTTGATTACAGCACATAAGTATTATTACTGAGGAAAAATAACATCTATTAAAGGTCTCTTTAATCTAGCCGAGAGAGGACAGATGAATTCCAATGACTGGAAGAAAAAGCCAAAGAAATTGAAATTGGAAATGAAGCATTTAATTTAATTCTCTTCCCTTTGTGGGGAAGAAAAGGTTGGATAGCAATGACAACAAACAATTGCCACAACCAAGGATGTGTAATGGAAGTGATCAGGAACGAAAACTTTTCTGGATGACGTGATTCATCACGGCCAGGGATTGTGAGCAAAACACAAAGAGCGGCTTTGAAGCAAAAACTGGAGCAGGAGGCCAAAAAAGTGAGGTAGGACTGATACCAGAGCCTGTCTCAGCTGGTGGCACTGTATCATTGATGGGGAGGAACCTCAGCCAACCCCATGGCTAAGACAAGGAAGTCTCAAGTGGTCCCCTCCCAAGACCAGGTACCACATCCAGCTCCCTCCACCTCAAATTCCCCCCCCAGGCTTGGCACAATTTATTTGATATCACAGGCTTATGTCCCTTCTTTCAGATGCAGAGGCATTTTGCAAGACCCTCTTTGCTCTCTCCTGCACTTCACCACAATGGTGAGGGGAATTTTTTCTGCCAGGTACAAGCTCAGTTTGTAGCAATTAAGTCTGTAGAGCCGAAAGGGAATTCTGGACATATAAAACACAAAGCTGGATTTATGCAAACGAAGCAGAGATAGGAAGGGAGTGGCCCTGACAATAGGCATCCCTGCAGAAATCAACGACTAAACCAACTCTTCTCTCCCATAAAGACATTTATCCTCACGGAGATTAGATTAAGGTGGACGAGACCCTCAACAGTGTTGGGGGTGTTAGAAGACTGTTTACAGGTTAAACTCTTTCTGTGGAAGATGCATCTCTCCGGCAGATACTGCAAAGCACACCAGCAGAGCTTGCCCGATGCTTGCCCCTATTCAAACCTCTTATTTGACCATGGTCAAACTCTGCCCTCTCCTTCTCTTCAGGAGGAAAACTCGTGGCAACAACATTTTAATCAGAACTGTTGTCTATCACAGCCCAACACGTCTTTCCCCGCCCCGTGAATGATACACGGAGCCCCGTGGTTGTTTCCTAACCAGCTGCAGATGTGAAGCCGGCAGAGGGAGACCATCTTCGTGCATTCGCAGAACCAGAGATAATTAATGAGTTGTATATTGGAACAAAATCCTTCTTGGTAGTGGCCTTGAGTTTGTTAAACAGAAAACTGGTGTTTGGCAGGTCTTCCTGGTCACCGTAGGATGGGACTTGGCTTCATTTTTAATTCGGGTAGTAATACAAAGTGGGCTGTAGCAGGGGAGGAGGAAAAGGGTGCCACACAGAGGGGATTCCAATTTCCTTCACAATTTCCTTTTCTTTCCTTCGTATTTGCTGATCTCCAGTAAATGTATCGGTCACTTCACATTCTCCTCTGTTGTGTCTGTTACTCATTTGTTTATTTATTTTGATACTTCCTTGACTCAAACAACAAAAACCCCACAAGTAATACAGAAAGGAGCTTAAGGTTCAGAATTTTTTTTCAGCTGAAAAACATAAATGAATTATTCTTAACACCACATTCTGAAGGTTGAAATCTATAATTTAGCCTGACATTTTAAGTGTACATCACTTGAATTGCTGCCAGCTTTCTGGAGTGATTAGGTGACTTGAAAAAGGCAAATATTTTTTCATATGCTTCCACTGAACTGGAGGCTCAATAATCCTGGCTGTATTTATTTCCTAAAGCCTCACTCATCATTGTCAAAATGTTATCAGCCATCCCCAGCTTTCTCTCCAGCCCAGAATCTAATTCCAATTATTTTTTTTTAAAAAAATCCCTTTCTGGAAATGAATCTTCTGCAGTACTCTCTATTTTTCACATAAGACTTAATCAATTATTGAATGGAATGTATTTGCCACGTAACTGTTGTGCTTAAGTAAAACTACTCTTGTGTGTTGGAGGAAGCCGTGGCACAGGGCTTCAGCAGCTTGCTGGGAACCTGGATGCACGTGGTTCAGGGAAAGGTGTAGCAACATTCTTGGATCTTGGGCACAGGATGTAAATCCATAGCATGGAAGGAATATCGGACGCGAAATAGCCCATTCTGGACCTCTTCCCTGAATTGCAACTAGAAATGAAGGATTTGATTCCACAAACATGTTGCCTCCCTCTGAAAAGCACCAGGGAGAGGGACCAGTCTCTCTTGCTTGACCCCACCAGCAGCAGGGAAACTCGGTGCCTGCAAAAGTCTCAACAGGATCACCATCTGCTGTATCCTTCTAGGATCTTGGCCTCCATTATTTGTCATACCAACATCTGGGAAACAGGCCGTGCTTCCATGAGAAAAACACCCAGAAAGAGCATTTTGTGCCTTAGGAGAAGACAATGGAAGAGGAACCAGCAAGTGAATCTCATCTTCAATGCTGACAGTTCAGGGGAATGCTTGAGGCAGAGACAAAACTCTTATTTGGAAGGAGTGTCTATGCAGTGATTTATACAGGATAACTGGAGAGACATAAATCCACACTTTTCCCTGTTTTGCTGGGGAAAACTTCCTTGGAAGTCAAATTTCTGTCCTCCAACAGGAAGGGAGTTTCCTCAAAAAAAAAAAAACCCCAAAGGAAAAGAAGCAGCTCAAGCCATTACTGAATGTATTTCATTTATTTCTAGTTGGTATTACATGATGGCTTCTTTCTGAAGTTGTAGCAACTGATCTGGAGTATATTCAGGTGCAAAGCCCTCAGGTTTTTAGGACTGGGTGAGGGTTTGCAGCTGTTGTCACCTTAAAGTAGATGGCTGGTCCTTTTTACTACTTTGCATCATGAAGGTCTAACAGAATTAAGATGTCTCTGAGGCACCCTGGAAGATCCCGGGTTTGCTGATAGCCGGCTGGCATCAAGGTCAGGTTTTTGTATTTTACAGGGTGAACTTCCAGTGCCTCTCTGGATCATGTGCTCCTAGAGGCTGAACCTTCCCTGCCTGCAACGGGAAAATGGGAGCGAAGGAGTCAGAGGCACTGAGGCATTGAGTTAACACGTTTATACCTTAGGGGAGTTTCAGGAGTTCGTGGCTGTTTTTACAGGGAGTTTTTCAGCCTACTTTGAACTACCTTAAAACAATAAAGTTCCCTTTTCAACAGCTTGGTTTAATGGAAAGATTTACTGTATTTTCGTTCTCCTGCTGAAAAGTGATAATGAAGCCAAGTTCAGAATTCAGTGTCAAAGGGAAGGTCTATTTAGGAGAGTTAAAGGGTCTAATAACATTCATGCCACCTGGGTTGCTTTACAGGTGGGAGACGTGGGTAGTCCTTCACTGAGCACAGTTTGGTACAAGTAGGGCCCATTTTTATTAAAAATTCTGCCACTGGCAAAAATAACTTGCTGAAATTAAAATTTCATGACATACCCAAGGAGTCTAAATAAAACTTTGAAGTTTAACACTTTAGCATTGCTATACTAAAGGCTCTTCTCCTGCTTGTCACAGAAACATAGAACTTTAGGGGTTGGAAGGGACCTCTAGAGATCATCTAGTCCAACCCCTCTGCCAAAGCAGGATCCTAGAGCAGGTCACACAGGAACAGATCCAGGTGGGTTTTGAAAGTCTCCAGAGAAGGAAACTCCACAACCTCTCTGGGCAGCCTGTTCCAGGCTCCGTCACCTTCCCAGGAAAGAAGTTTCTCCTCATGGGGAGGACAACACAGTCCTGATGGTACTGCTGGTAGGCCTGGTGGCAGTGATGATCACGATTTTTTCTCCACTGACACCAGAGACTCAAGCAGGGCTTTAACTACTCCTCTTAAATGATGAAAATTAATGAACAGATTATTTTGAAGCATGAGAGCTGTTTACCATCTCGAGCACAACTGCCTAAACTCTTGACATAATACGTGTGAGGATTTTCAGGAGGGAAGATACGGTAGCAAAGAATAACTTTACAAGCGTGCTCCCAGATTCTCTCATTAAGGGATCCATTAAGTTGCCATTTGCTTTTTGTACTTTCCCTCCCAAGAGTTTGTCCTAGAAATGACCCGTTTTATGAACTGCCATTTTCAGGTTTGAACCCTTTAATATCGCACGTAATGCTGGATGAGGAATTTTTAACTCACAGAAGCCTCTGCAAGAGCAGCAACGAGAGCGTAGCCTTTGAAAATCTCCCTTGCCCGCTCGGCGCTGAAGGAAATAAGCAAAACAAGCCTGAAATTCGGTTCGTTAATTTTTTGACAAGTTTTAACTAAGCACAGTGACAGGGAGCTTTGCAAGAGAAATTTTAGAAGCCCAGGAACCAAGGCATAATAAGCTGTCAGAGAAAAAGATCAAGTAGCATTCTCTAATTCATCTAACCAACATCAATGTTCCAGCTCACAGTAGACAGTGTTAGCCAGATTCTTGCCCTTTTTATCTATGAAAAGCTACATTTATCAAAATAAGCAAAAAAATGTGAGGTATGGAATGCAGTTCATTGGAGGGCAGGGCTTTATTGGTTGATTGGTAAATTGAAACACATGGAAAAGTGCTACATGTAGGAACACACTGCTGACTGTATTACTCATTTTTTATTGGTTAATCTCTAATAAGAACCAGCTGGTAATAAAGGACGGAGTTCATGGGAACCCACCCTTTGTTGAAAGCGAAGTTGGTGTCAATACTAGAAACACATGAGCACAAAGAAAACAGATGTAATTGGCTTCTGGAGGTCAGGTTATGTAAAGAGCCCAGTGAACAGAGGTGAGGTTTTGGCTGCAGAGAATGACAGGCTAAAATAGCCATTATTTCTGTGTCGGCGAGCGTGTGTGTCTGGGGAGGGGGTGGCCGTCGCCGAGACCTCCGGCTTGGGGGGGGAATTGGGGCTTTATGGTCCCCAGCAAACAAAGTGCTTCACCTGCAGCATTCGCTTACTGAGTCAGGCCACAATTGCTCTTTGGGGAAGGAAATCTGCAGCTTTGTCTGTAATCACAGGCCAAAACCTACTCTGACGACTAACAGAATTAATTTTTTGTAGGAAAGATGATGATGAGTCCCACATTCAACCTTAAATATTCGTGATGTCTACAACCCTGGAGAGAATAGGCTGGAACTTCAGCACAGGTTTCAAATTAAATAGATACTTGGACAGTTTATTGCACAATATTGAAGAAATAGATTTCTTCAATCGGAACATAGTATCATCTTGTTAAAGTTTTTAATTAGTGTATAAAAAGGGCAGAGAGGAGTTTTTTTCCTATTTTTTTTTTTCTCTGAGGGCAGCAGTACACGTTACACACAAAAATGTTAACACAGCAAGTTAGAAATGTAAAGAATCAAAATGGCAATTTCCTGTGTTTTATCAGCACATATTTTAACGGGATATTTAAACCTCTAGCTCTCTTGCACAGAAGGGATCCTGCAAGAAGAACCTCCAAGGTAGGCCTCTGCTCTTTAAATTGGTTTTCTCCATTCTTTCTCTAACCAGATGCCGGGCAAATGATTGGTGTCAGTAATGTGGGCAACAAGTGACTTTTCAGATGCAGCCTTTGTTCAGGACTATTAGCCAAAAATACGTCGGCCTGGGAGGAGTTCGTCAGGAACAGTTTGAAAGCCGAACGTTGTAGGTGACATTTGAGCAGTCACGTGGTGGTGGCTCTGCCCTGCGGTTGGCTCGGTGTAATCCTCCGAATGAGGGATTCTGTTGTGAATGTTTGTGGTTTGGAGTTCAAACTTCGTTTTCTTCAAACATTCTCTAACGCTTGAGTCAAATGCACTCTTTCCTGCCCGCAGGCTTCTTTGCTGGGACATTTGCAAGCAAATTCAAGAAAGATCCACAGCAACCCAGGTGAAATCCAGATCTGATCAGCAATACATTTACACCAGAAAGAACTACAAGATGGTTTGATTCTCACGTCAACTACAGCAACGTCTAAAACACCTCAGAACCCCCAAAAGCAGGTTTTCATTGTGCATAAAAAAAGAAAAAAAAAATGCCAGAAGGGTTAAGGGTATCTCATCCCTCCTGAGATCTTTCTATGCTGCAGAGGAAAGAAGAGTAGAGCTATTCTATGCATTGCAAGATGAGGTTTATCCAAGGTGTACTAGGTAAGGGAGGAAGGTATGGAGAAGGTACCCGGGCAAATCTTGCTTGAGAAACCCAGTGCAGAAGCATGGCCAAAAAATGGAAAGGAGTCTTTAGGTGATTTGCTCTGGACCTGTATGCTGAAGTAATTTTGAAACACCTGAAATGAGGGGACAGAGATGTTATAAATGGTATTTGGAAGGTTTTCGTTCCTGCAGGAAGGACGCAAAAGTAAGTTTTTTTGGAAAAGTGTTATTTTAAAGTCAGCTTAATGCTTTAATGCCTTTCAAGAGGCAGCGGTTACCAAAAAAAAAAAAAGAAAGAAAGAAAAAAGGCTGGGAAAGAATTATTAACACAAAATTCAATAACATCCCCCTGCTTTCTCCAAGGTATTGCCTGAGTGACTGCAGAGTTTACAAAAGGGATTCTAATGTGAAATGAATTTGCAGCTAATTCAACCTGTAGGCTAGCGACTCTGGGATTTCCTAGATAATACAATCCAGACAGTAATGTTGATGGATGTTAAAGACTTGCCTGTGTAACTGTTGTAAAGCTCTGTCATAAGAACAAATGAGGCATTATTGCTTTAACAAAAGTAATCCCACTGCACCAGTAAATTCTGCACTCCTTCAATATCACACAATTATTTGCTACAGCGACTTAGTGATGAATCTGCCTTCAAAGAGGCAACAAACACTTCACTCTGGGATTTTTCCATGCAAAATTCTCCACGCAAACCACTATTCTTTCTCTTTTTTTTCCTTCTTTTTTTTTTTTTTTTTTAACACTGAATGAATTTAGCATCACAAATTTTCTTACCTAGATGGACAAGTTGGAAGAAATGTGGCCAGTGAGTAGCAACTGGTACTGGGGTCATGGGGGCTACAAAAGCAGCTGGTGATTTTCATTACTCTCTACTTAGCTCCTGGCTCAGCCCTGTAAGGCAGGTCCGGAGGGGTGGGAGTGAAAAACTAGCCTTAAACGGCTAAAAGAGTATTTTATGTTTGGAGGGCGCTGAATAAAAATGGTTTAGTGGCTGCATATTTTCCTAAAGGCTTCTATCAAAGCCACAGATATTTGGCTAACCTGGATGAGGCTCTTTACTACGTTCATCCTAGAACTAACGTGTTTTATGGATTTGGATTCCTGGACCAAGCTTCATTTAAAGCATCCAGATTTCCATTTCTCTCTGCTCTTGAGTAAAAAGGCCAGCCTGTCTTTTTCTTTCCTAAGCACCCATGCTCTCCAGCATGACCAGGTATTACACCCTGTGCCCATGATCTATTTTTTTTATCCAATGCTTTAGTCATCCTCTCACATATTTTGTCATCTACTCATCTTTCTCAGAGAGGAGTCCTTCAAAAAACACTGAAGCAAAGCCAAAGTAACTCTTGACTTTGGTGGGAAGGAAATACTGACCAATGGCGGGGGAAAAAAAATAATGTTGAATTTACACACGTTTTACTTATCAAGTCCTACTGTGATGTTACTGTTCAAGTTCTGCTTGTAAAGTTTGAGGACCTCTTCTGCTGATAGCTTCAGCATTAAAAATACCGTTTTTCATGACTGGTGGTCCTGTTGTTCCTAATGCTTTCCAGGTTTCCTCCTTTCCTCCCTAGTTAATAGCTGATGGATTCGAGATTTCCCAACACCTACTCCTTAAATCTCAGGAGCTGCTTGTTCACTTCTGCTTTCCCTAATGCAGCCACTCTAGATACAGCCCTATTCAAAGAGCATTAAAAAGGGATAATCTAACCCTATTTTTCCAGCAGAGAGTTCTCCTGGAGTAAGACATTTACCAAGTGGTTGCATTTGCTCATAGGGACTTTCCACTCGATAATTGCTTGTAGGACTTTACAGCTCTAATCAAGGCCTGTTTGTGATGTGAACAGCCACCCTCAGGCTCTGCTGGTTCTCAGCATGGTCCAGCTGGGACCAGAGCTGAACCTCAAGCAGTTTGGCATGTGTTGGGCTACAGCAAGAGCCAGAAGAGTCAGTGGTGTAACCGGTTCTCCATCTCTCCTCCCCATATCAGAGAGAACTTGGCTGAGCAAAGGGAACATGACCCTCACCCTAAACACCGTGGTTTAGAAGATAATAATAATCTTGGAATATCTAGGCAAAATCACACTTATTAGGATTCTGTCTCAAACCTCCTTTTATACCAAAGGTTAATGAGGAGAGGGCAGGGAGGGGGATGGGCATCTGATCTTCCATGATTAATTTGACAAATGTCTTTCTGGCTTCCATCCAGTTCCTTGAGGTGATATGGCTCTTGGATGCGTTCAAAATGACCTACTTTTCACTGCTGGCCAGGATTTTGCTGCTTTGGTGTTATTGTTGGACTTTTCTGCTGCTTTTGATATTATTGCACACGAGATTTTTGTCCTGTGGCAGATAACTGGCCTGGTTGTGTTTGAGTATGGGACTTCTCTCAAGTCCTGATAGCGGCAACAAAGGATCTATCCTCTGAAGTTCTCAAAGGGGTTCAAAAACTACTTTTGTTTTTTTTTCTTGGTGCTCTGACCAGTAAGGGAGCCCTATGCAGAGCTACCAGGTCTTTCTCTTACACCTATTTTCTCCCTGTGCAGGGTGGGCAGATGATTATACCCCTGGTTGAATGAATGACTGACGTACTGTCCAGGAACGTGGCCTCCTCCTCCTCCTCCCACCCACTCCTCATACTGCAGGAAGGACAAGAGTGGTCATGTCAGTGTTCACACCAGCTCAGGTCAGCTTCAGCAACCATGTTAAACTACATTGCGTATTTTTAAAAACAGTTTTGGAGAGGATGATAACCATGGTTCACTCTCCAGGACCAGTCTGCTGAACCCCAGGTGTCTCCTGCACCGATAAATACACTGTGTGCAAAGGATGTTGCTGTTTCTGTAAAGAACTTCACCTCAGACAGGGGGTAACAAGGACCAGCTAGAATCCATCTGAGGCTTGCACAGCCAACTTTTTGTACCCTGCTTTCATGGTTTTGATGCCTACTGAAGATAGGTTCAGGACTTGACTACATGGATTTTCATCTCGCTAAACATGACCGTAAACACTTACAAAATATATAATGGGGTAACTTAGAGTTAGCAAGCAGTAGAGAGCATCATATAAGATGGTACAGACAACTAGAAGCTTCAAGTAACAAGTGCAGTAGAGGACCATGGAGAAACTATAAACCCCAGAATTAATAGATAGGGAGATAGAGAGATAGAGAGAAAAATTAGATAAATAGATAGATTAGATAGATAGATAAAAAGAAAAATTAGATAAATAGATAGATAGATTAGACAGACAGACAGGCAAGGAAATATATTTAATGCTATTTTTTCTATTGGACATGTCATTTCCAGTTTACCAGGGAAAAAGATCATCCACCACCTGTTCAATGCAAACATGAAGGAAAGGCAAAGGTCTGTAGATGTTTCCTCATTAGCCCAGCGATGCTGATGGCTCTTTAGTCGTGTTTGAAACTAAACCAGTATTTTCTTCAACCGCTGCCTTTGCCAAATGCAAAGTGAGCTGACATCTGCTTGGCTAGAGCTGGGGTCACATACGAAGCGGTGCCTAAATAGAAAAAATTATTTCCAATTAAAAAAAAGTTTAAAAAAAAAATAGGAAAAGAAAAGAAAATCATTAACCTTTTGTCATTAGCATTAGCTGTTCTTCGAGCCCCTCAGCAGTTTGAATTAGTGCACCTGCCAAAATAAGCACCAAGTGTTGTTACCCTCTTAGGGACAGCCCTGTTCCATAAATCACAGCATTCCAATGACAGCTAAATGTGTTTTATATCATATAGAGAGCCTGTGTTTATGAATGTGAGATAAAAGGGGTTTAACCAGAGCAAACACTAAGACTACTGTAGGCAGTCTGGCTCTCTTACACAATTTCCCCGCTTTTTCTTAACTGGGATTTCTATTGCCCATGCACATGCCTATCTTCTCATTTTATGCCATTTTTGTCTGGAGTTGATTTTCCTTCCAGTTCTTTCTGTCCCAAAGTGCAGCACTGGCTGCATAAACCCGGTAAATGCCCATCTGGAAGGAAAAGGGATTTAGAGAAATTGATTCTATTTTATGTGCTTTACATTTTCACCTGAAGACATAAAGATATGGCCTTATTCATTTGTAAGCATGTGTATTTTGCAGAGTACTATTCAAAATTTGAAGAAATCCAGCAAGAGGATAGACCCCCCCACTCCATTTTCAGTGCTTGAGGGTTTAATTCTTCACTCTCTCCATAGACAACATTTCTGTGGTATTTCAGTAGGAGGAGAGAAATGGCAAAAATGAGACACGCATCCAAGTGCAGGCAATTAAATGAGTTTTGTTACACAGAACAAATTTTATACAGCTCATTCCTGAGTTTCCCAATTGCACAAAAGCCCATCACCTCCTAAGGGTGATGGAATGTAGATTGCTGATGTTCTGGAAGTGTCCAAAGATCCTGGGATCTCTCAGATGTCTGTTTTTTTTCTCAGCCATTCCAAAGCATCTCATAACTAGACCGTGTTATAATAAATATATCACCTGAGCCTGCTTTGCTGTTTTTTCCTGTGATAGCAAATTCACCTGCATAGCCCTGATGTCACTTACTGGTTGGCCAAAGATTATTGTAAAACAAAATGATTAATGGAAAATTACTTCCTTTTTCAACTGCCCACTTTTTATAACCAGCTTAGATGAGGTTTATCACTGGGAGCTTCACTCTGTGGCTGGTTTAAGCCATCCCTAGCCAACCTCAGCTGATGTAGTGATAACAAATCCCCAAAAACACAAAATGAAGGGTTTTTTGGAAGTCCAGGCAATTCATGACAGAGGAACCACTGACTTATTATTTATAAAGAGTCTTCATGTAAATTAGATGAGAACACTGTAATTTTCACTTGTATTCCAGTGCTGTATTCAAAAGTCTGTAATTTATTCTAACTGAATTTAAATCCCTTGGAAAAACAGCATGAGACTGTGAGCCTAGAAACTATTTGCTGTCTACAACAGGAAACAATCTTCATGGATGTCTCCCTGAATTTGTTCCAGAACAATCTGTTGAGTTGAAATGATTTAATGATACATTTTCATGGTGGTAAAGGTGGATGAAGAAAAAAGGAGGAGGCAGAGATTAAGTTCACCTTGAAGTCTAGTGGAAGAATGGGACTAAAATTTAGAGAAGACCCATTTCTCTGTTAGAGGTTGTGTGTGTGAATTTGGTTAAATCACACTGGAGGGAATCCTCATGGAGTTTTGCCACGGATATAAGTGTTCTCCCAAGTAGCAAGTGATAGGACAAGAGAAGACAGCCTCAGGTTGCAACAGAGGGAGGTTTAGTTTGGAGATTAGGAATAATTTCCTCACAGAAAGGGTTGTTAAGCCCTGGAACTTTGCCCAGGGAAGTAGTGAAGTCAGCATCCCCAGAGGTGTTTAAAAGCTGTGTAGATGTGCTGAGGGACTCGGTGGACTTTGCAGTGCTGGGTTAAGGGTTGGACTTGATGATCTTGAAGGTCTCTTCCTATCAGAACGACTTTGTGATTATCACAACCCCTACTTTGGAAATGACTTGGTGATAAGGATCTCGGATAAGTTCCACACCTGGACTGGAAGGACACCATTCTCTAAAAGTAGGAACAAGAAACAGTGTCAGCCAGCAGATTTTAAATAATTACGCTTTAATTTGCTCATTTCAGATGGAGTAAAATATTCCGTGAACTGGTATAAAAATTCACAGGCACATCATACAGATGGCCGGTGTCCTCTTCTGAGAAGTGCATCTCTCGGAATCACAGCCACTGCTGGATGTCATTCTTCTCTTGAGTACTACTGTTGTGTCAGGAGCATGACCCCTCCAGGAAGGTGGACACAAATGCCAATTCCTACCAGAAATTTACCACCCAGCAGAGCTCTCTCCTGACGGTAGCAGCTTTCCTACACTCTATCTTTGTCAGTAACCTCTGCTCATGAGCTTGGTCATTTCTTTGTGACTAGAGAAAGTCGTAGCCCTGTGTCAAAGGCAGCTCTCAGCCCTGCCAGGGGAGGTCTGCTTTTCATTGAGAGGCTCACAGAGAGCAAGGAAGCGCCTGAGCCGTGCCCAGTCCTCCTAGGCAAATTCCTTGCCACCTCAGATGTTAATTCCTAGAAACTCCATTGTCAAGAGCGATAGTCCTGAGAACTCTGCCGAGCTGCGGATCTTGGAGAGGGATGGAGACATTTTCTGCTGCAGCCGTTTGGACGGGCTTCGCGTTACTGCGATCTCCATTACAACACAATAACAGGAAACGTTTCGGTGGCCTCTACAGTACTTGGCATATTATTTCACTTTAATGCTCATATTGTTTGAGCATTAATAAAACTGGAAACTGTGATATAATTAAATCCATTCTTCCTACAGAGAAGATGACTGTCTAAGATAGCAGCAAGAGCAGCAGACTCACATGTCGCCTGGAGAAGAGAGCGTGTTCCGCTTGCCAAGGCACAGCATACACGTGCTTGGTTTTATATCCTTCTGCATAAAAAGGACTCCAGTTGAGAGCTGGAGACCTCTTGTACCTCTGGATCCAGAGCTGCGAGGCTTTATTGTTTGAGCTATAGGATTATCCTGTTAGGCCAAAGGATAAACTGTCCCCACTATGCGCAACACGAGCTTCTCGTGGGATAAGGTTTTAGATGCAGAGGCCAAATCATCGATAGTGCCATGGCTCGTTTGAGCTGGCTGAACTAAATACCTGAGGTGTCTGTCTATCCAGACTGGAGGGGCAGGATGGAGAAGATAGGAGGCTGTAAAGCACTGGGCCTCTCTCAGGCACTGCCACACTGCATGAGGTGCTGCTATGGCTTCGTGCCTCCACCTGCCCCAGGGATGCTCACACAACCAGCTGCTCAGGTTGTGCACACACACACACTACAACCAACCACAGCGTGATACCCATCCTCGGTTCTCTAGCCTGCAGGTCCAATCCAGCATCCAGTACAACCCACGTATATCAGGGAGGTAACCAAGCAGATGATGCAATCTCTCTCCAAACAGTCTGTGTCAACCAAGCCCTTTGTGCATCCAGTCTCTTTTGCTGTACCCTCAGTAAATTTTAGAGCTTTTGTAGCGACCAAGGAAACGTGTCTCCTGTAACGCTATGAAGATTTTCCTTTGACCGTGCCTGACATTCACTCTTTTGCAATAATTCAGCAGTAATTAAACCTCTGCTAAACTTTTCATACGCCCTCCTGACTCTTGGATCAATACTAAGAAGAAGATAGACACCTCCTCCAGTGTTGTGATCCAGAAATTAGCTGAGAAAATTCCTGCTTTAAGGAATACCACAGGTCATTAATTGTTGAGCTGATGCATTTCAAATGGTGATGAAATTAAAACCATAAAGAACATCCTGTGTTCAGTAGGTAAGCTTTATTTGAGCTACTCATGAAAAACTCCTAGAAACAATTTTTTTCCAGTTCGAGAACTTATTAGTGAACTGGTAAACCACAAAGATTCAGATCAGGAATTGCAAAATATTACCATGAAATAATATTACAATACAGGTTTTTAGATCCAATCCCATACAGTAAGTGTCTCTGTGTGACCTCATCCTACAGTTTTAAGCACTAAAACAATCTTTCCATACCCATCAACTTACAGAAACCTTTCAGGAGAGTAATTTTCCTCTTCTTATGCTATCACTTGAAAAATGAGTCTGTGTAATGCACTTTCCAATCTAATTGCTCTTAGGGAAGGGCAAGAAAAGAGAGATTATAGCAGTTTATAACAACATTATAACAATATTCTTCTACTAATGAAACTAAACAATCAAGCAAACAAACAAAAAAGGTGAAAATTGATTTGTATATGTTATACAGATTTAACTCCAGCTGCAGATTTTGTACTATAGATTCAAATTTTCCCATTTCCCCCTGGAAAATTTCAGAGCTTGCAGGAGGAGAGCAGGGAAATGAGTGAAGGCTGAGCAAGTTGATTAAGGTAATTTTAAAGCCAACAATCTGTTAGATACGTTTTCAATTCACACACCTTGTTTTCCTATTTCTTAGTCCACTGCCTACTAGCAGAGACATAGAGGGATAGGATCAAAACTCAGAGCTTCAGAGATAGTGAGTGACTTGGGGACAAGCGAGACATCCCAACCAGGCAGCTCTTTCTGCTTCTGCAAATCACCTTCCCCACATCAGCCAACTGGAAGTGTTTTCCTCCCTTTCTGCATCCATTTCAGGGAGCCGAGGTGGCTCTGAGTCGTTTCTTCCCTCCCCTTACACACAGGGGCAACGGGTGCTCTCGATGCAGTATTGGGTTCCAATCCTTTTACACCAAGAGGTGCAATACTGAGCACAACCTCCTCCATTGATTTTCGGGTGACTTGGAATTCCATGCTGAAGTTCCGGTCCAAAAAAAAAACCCCTCCGCTTAATTCAAGTTTGCTGTTGACTTCTCCTGCTCCCCTCCTTGGCTTTCAAGATGCAGTCATTTCATAAGATCTCATCCCAAACCTTTGCTTAAATGTCAACAGCTGCCTTTGTTGGCTACTGATCTAGTCAGAAGTTAAATTTTTTTCTGAGCATGGTTCAGGAATGGCAGATATTTTAGATGGCTGTCATCATCATGCCAGAGGAGTTGGAAGAAGCTTTTTCTTTAGCGGAAGCCAGTTAGAAACCTGTAATGCAACACGATGTGGATTTCCAAAAATCCTGAGAGATAGAAACAAGTAAGTTTGTCCTGTTCTTGATGGGGAAACCAAGAGGAATTCAGGCATTTCTCCTGACTTCACCGTGAACTATATGCAGGGAAAGGTTACAAAATTGGAAGTGGGGGGAAAGATCAGAGGTTAAGGAGCTCATATTTCCACATAACATGACCTTATCTCAGTGGCAACTCAATTCTCATGATCTGCTGCTGTGTTCTCACAAAGATAAGTCTTCTAAAGTCACAGAAGAGTGTTTTAGCAAGGAAAACAGGAGAACTGCACTCACAGCAGTTTCTTTGAAAGGTTCCCCTGCCTATGAGCTACAAGATACTGTACTTAAAATGTCAAATCAAGCAATCTGTTCTGAAAGGAAAATTACCAAAGCAATCACAGACCTTGATTTCCTCTAGTCTCAGAGAGTACAGACAAAATTATGAAAATCGCTTGGCCACCCAGAGCCTTAATGTTGTAGTCCCAGGTCAAGGAAAGCTCAAGCAATTAGCCTGCTGCTCTAATGACGTGCCTGTTTGATATAGTAGCTGAATTGCACCCTGATTGCCTATAATATGATTACGCACATTTCGGGTTGCTTTAAAAAAAAAAAAAAAAAAAAAAAAAAAAAAAGTGATACCTTGGAAAAATAGAATCTCATTTCTCTGGCATTTCTGAGAGACCTCTGTTTCCTGAAAAGCCAAGGGCATATTTCAGCTCCTTATGTTTCCACAAATATGTTATTAGATTCACTCGCTGACCTACCTTTAATGAGTAGAAGATGTCACTGTTGAGAAGGATATTAAAATACAGTAGCGTGAAAAGGTTGTCCCACCACAAAGCCGTCATAATTCAAGGGGCCGGTTTCTCTTCACATCCCATTAAAAAAAAACACAAGGAGGTGCAAGAAGATTGCTCCAGGTTGGATACACTGAACAGTCTGGTTACTGAATACACAAGATAAATTCTAGTAACCAGAAAAACATTCCCTTCCCTCCCCCTTTATAAAGAAGCCAAATTTTGAGTTGATTTGTCATTTCTGAAAAGTTCAAATACATTTTAACTTTTTTCCCTCCTTTGTGACACAGTTATTCCTTCTGGTCGGTCCAAAAATGGGTGGCATTGAGTCTGGCAGGAGCAGGATTAGGCTCAAACTTTCTGGATTCTCAACAACTTCATGAAAATCTTTGCTGGGTCACCTATAGCTATACCACAGGAAACTGTGATTTACAGCCACATGAAAAAAATAAGCATGGAAAAGACAATTATTCTCATCAACACATGCAGCCAAAACATACCAAGCAAGCACAGAGTAAAAAAAAATGACAAAAGAAAAAGTTGTTACTGGAAGGATATGTCCAAAAGACACCTAAGCATTCATCAGTCGATGGTCAGAAGTTGATTTATTATTCCTTAATGTCACAGGTAAAGCAGACCAGAAATCTGGACACAAATAAAAGCTTGAGATATTCAGTATTTTTGCAGGACATGGGAACAAAGAACCCAGTGACACAACCGAGACTAAAGCAGCACAAATGTGAGGCGAAAAAGGAGATTGGAAAAAAATAAAAATAAAAAAAAAATAAAATAAAATCCCAGACCTAATTCAATATTTGGTTTGGGAGGTGATCTGGCTTCTTTTAATCTAGAGCTGTTTGCATAGTCTGACCAGTGGGACCATCACTCTCTTCAGCTGGGCCATAAAAGCGGAGCTTGTAGCGTTTGGGGCAAAACCACAGCGGTTCCCTCCACCTACCGAGCGCTGACGCTGGAAACAGGTCAAGGTCCTCCAGTTTGGGGCATTTCAACTTTTCTCCTGGCATTATTATGTCCCTGACAGCCTAATCTCAGGCAGGACTATTTATTGACAGAAAAAAAAAAAAAAAAAAAAAAAAAAAAAAAAAAAA
>VWZK01022238.1:106577-145853 GCA_013396935.1 Baryphthengus martii
AAGGGAGGATTATTTATTAAAAAAAAAAAAAAAAAAAAAAAAAAAAAAAAAAAAGTAAAGAAAACCCCCTCTTCAGAAAGAGGAAAGGGAAATCTAGAGGTTATTAATACCGTGGGTCTCGCGTACAATGACTTCTTGTGTCTCACAAATGCACCAGCGAGATTTAAAGCTGATACTTCTTGGTTTCCCAAGGAGAGGAGTGGGAACTTGGGAAAGCTCCTGACCATCTTCATACATATTCAGGGTTTCTCTTTGTTTTCTGATGAAGGGATAGGCTCTGGCCTTAGATTTTTGAATGGTCCCCTGACACCAGCCCTGGAGATTTATTTTTTTAATTAGGCCAGCCTGGAATGATTTGAATTTGGATCCAGTACTGAAAGTGTAGCTCCTTGGTTTAAAAGGGGTTTTAACCTAAAAGGAAGTGGAAATCTTATATAAATTCGCTTCTGCAATTTGAAAGATTTTTCATCCAAAAAACCTATTTTCCTTCCATTTCTCCCTTCATTTCTGGAAATTATGAACAGACTTCATCGGCAAGAAGGAGGGGGGAGAAAATCACCAGCAAACAAAGTGCATGAAAACTTTTAAAGCATTTTGCACCACTTTTTTCCACTGATATTAATAGGTATTTATGTTAACTTTTATACTTCACTTTTCAGATGTGACACTAGCAACTGATACACCTCTTGGCTTCCTTGGGGTGCTGCATCAGCTCCAAAGCAGTGGGGCGATGGTCTGTGTGGTGTCCCCATCTCCAGGTGAGACACGACCCCTCATCCCCACTTCCAGTCACGTGCCATCCACCCCTGGAAAGGTCCCATCACTCCATCAGTAGGGGCTCCTAAGAAGAGGCTTCTCAAACCATCCCCGTTTTGAGGGAGGACCAAAACATGCAGAGGGAAAAAGGAGAATCAGTCAAACCTCAAAATGAACTTTAAGAAGAAGAATGAGCCGGAAAAGCTAATCAAAAACATGTGAAATCCTCGGCATTGCTGATTTTCTCTGTGGCTAGGTGCAGAAATGACCAAGACTTCTTTTCCTATATTTTTGTAAGATTTTCTACCAAAACATGGTCACTCTTAATCAGAAGAAAAGGCTGCTACTCTCTAATTTTGCAACCACAATGTTTCAAATGCTGTTTTCCCATTTTTAATATTGTGAGGGGAGAAGAGAAGAAAGCTAAAGCTGTGAAGATGTGTTTAATGCACGCTTGCATCAGAGCAGTGCATCAGTAAACATTTACTGAACTCTAACATATTTCACTTTAATATGTTCAGACAAATGGATTGTTTGGGAAGCTTGGGAAGATTTTACATATTCTGGTTTCCCTCCTTTAGACTTGGAGTCCATCATCAGTGTGTTGTAGGAGGATTACTTGAAATTCAAACTAGAAAAAGTCAACTGAAGAGGTTCAAGCTGCAATTTGTTTAAGGCAACATGTCTCATAATTATTTTATGCTTCCCTGCTAATGACTTTCTGACTCTCTTCATCCTCTTGATACCCAAGAGATGTACGGCGTTATCTGCTCGCATCAATAATTTTCATGGGACATATGGTTTTACTTTATAGCAGACTTTCTTCATTGCTTAAAAGTGGCAAATAAAGCTCTAATAAAAATTGATGCTTGTATCCCTTCAACACCAGGTATAGGTTTTCGAGCCAGCAAGCAGAATTTCATCTTGGAACCCGTCTTACTGGTGTTCCTGGTTCTCCACACAGCCAGGAAAATAAAAGCAGGCTGTTGAGGCTTTGGAAGGGAAAAGCAAATCAACCAACAAATATTTGGAGAGGAGTAATTTGGGGAATATTAGATAAACTTTCTTTCCTTTCGTTAGTACAGGAAAATTATCTCTACTTCCAGTCTCTTTATATCTCTAATGTTATTTCTTCATCTTCTTGGTCTCTGCTTTTTGCTGATTCATCAGCCATTTAAGACTTTTTTTATGCCACTAACTCATGCATCCTTTTTTTCTACTTGAATCCACTTTCGAGCCCCAAACTCACCCTGTGGGTTTCATTTAGATTTTTAAAAAACACTCCAGCTCACATGAAACCTGTTAGCCAACATTTAATTTCGACTCTCGTACACAAAGACCCTCAAGTCATTTTGATTTCAAAAGCAGGAGAGAAATGTTGATGTGGAAAAAGAGTTTGATGCTGCAAGAAGCCAAATGGCTCTGGCTTGCAGAAAAGGTGCATCCATGTGAGAGAGACTAGCACATCTCTGGAGGTGCCACCATCAGCTCTAGCTTTCGTTGTCACTCCCTTACTGGTCCCAGTATGTACAAAGTCCGTCTGCCAGTGCTCTTCTTATTGCATAAATAAAGCTGGAATGCCTCAGACACTGCTCTGGACAGCTCTACAGGATGCAAGCTGTGGGTTGTCCTGCTGCCTTGTTCTTTCTGAAGCCATAAATCCCCAAATGTCCCCAAATTCAGAGCCTTTTCTATATTAGAACAAAAATTTAAATCAATCCCATACGGGGATCGATTTGGCAGAATGACTGGTATTGAATGGCAGAAGCCACTCCAGTTTCCAGAAAGGAATCACAGGAGATAAAGAGAAGCTGAGTGAGGAGGCTGAGGTTCTGCATGATGTTCAA
Organism: Baryphthengus martii; assembly: GCA_013396935.1. Taxonomy (NCBI): domain Eukaryota; kingdom Metazoa; phylum Chordata; class Aves; order Coraciiformes; family Momotidae; genus Baryphthengus; species Baryphthengus martii. Next base: position 109,181 of record VWZK01022238.1, read on the forward strand.
GGAATATCATCTCACCTCCCTGGGCAAAAGTCTCCCACTTCTTTCATTACCAGGAGTCTCCGTGGTCTCCGAAGGCTATCACTCACAACTCCAAAAGAAAGGGATCTTCACGTCGCTCTGCCCATAGACATGGCATCTGCAGTCGGCTCTAGTGCACATTTGGACTCTTTTCTCCTCCTTTTCATCACAGGCATGTTTCTGGGATGTTTTGCAGCTGCTGATCCCTGTGCTGCTGCCCATGCATCTGACAACTTTTGGCTTTCATGAAACTGTTCGATTTGAGGTTATTTGGGTTCATCTCTCTTCTTCCCCATGCACACACTGAAGGGAGATGAAATGCTGTTGAACGTGAAGGACGCAGACCTCCTAAAGCTCTGGTTGGTGCCCAGCAGATACTCCCCAGGGAGCTTTGATCCTACTCCACAACGTGCTCTGTCACTCCAGTTCTCTCACCTTTTACTGCTGTTCATCTCCATAAAACCACCAGCCCAACCTGCTGCTCCAGCCAAGGGCCCTTTCCAGCCTGTGAACAGAGCTGGATGTTGTAACAGAGACAGATCAACACCTCACATTCGCTCTTGATCTACTCTTGATCTACTCCAGGGGTTCTGGCAGGGACACAGGGAGGCTGAAGGTCCAGGAGGGACATTATACTCCAGCAATACCTGCTTGCCCTCCGGGAATGGCAGTCAGGCTCCTCACCCTGCAGTAGTCTGGAGTTTACCCTGAAGGACTGTAGTAAACTCATTAGCTCTGTGGCTCTCCTTCATCACAACTTAACAGCTTTTTATAGATTTTTGTTGGATCTGAGTTAAAGTGCTCCAAAAGCAGTGATGTCCTGCCAGTGATTTAACTCAAACCTCAGACAAAAATGTTCCCTTTGCTCTCTGCTCAAGCCTGTGGACCAGGGATGTGTTTCTTTTCAACAGAAATGCTATTTTTTTCCCCCCAGATCCCTAGAGAAAAAGCAGACAAGCTTGCTTCCAATATTTTACTTTTAACACAATGAGTTTTGTTGTAAGTCCAGGACAGTGAGATGGGCAGGATTCCCTCTGAGCAGGCTCAGGCTCTCAGCTGATTTGCACCCCTTTAAAATGGAACCAAGAAATTCACACCAAAGGCTGACATTTACTGGAAACCAGTCCCTGAGGGGCAAAACGCTGGTGTTCCTGCTGTATTTTTACAAGCCAGGTGTGCTGGCAAGAAACTGCAATGGTCCTGGGGGGCAGGTAGCTTGACAACTTCTCTCCAACACATCTTTGCAGGTTCATGGAGTCTCTCCAGCTCTAAAGTAGTTTGCTCCAGGCACCTTGGTCCTTTCTGGTGGCTGCAGATTTTGGAGTTGTATAGGGTATAGGACATGGAGCATCTTATTTGTCATGGAATCATAGCATCATAGAATCACAGAATCATAGAATCATAGAAGCATAAAATAGTAGAAGCATAAAATCATAGAATCACAGAATTACAGAATCACAGAATGATAGTATCATAGAATCCTAGAAACACAGCATCATAGAATCAGTCATAGAATCAGTCATAGAATCATAGAATCACATTTTGGGTTGGAAGGGACTGTCCCTCATTCTCTGCTCCCCTGAATTTGGGACAGCCCAAAAATAATCAGTGCCTTGGATGCTATGGGTGGCAGGGAGTTGGGGGGGGCAGGAGGGGTTTTGAGTGGTGAGATCAGAGCCAGGAGACAAGCTTCTGAGTAATTACAAGAGACATCATTTATAGGGAGATATAGATGCCAAAAGTGCAGCAAGGCAAAGGCCAAAGCAAAAGCATGACCAGAAAGTCATCAAGTCTTGGCTGGGACTGGGCTAAAGCGCTGGAGGCTGCAAGGAGCAGGACTGCCCCCCAACCCCCCTCTCCATCAGTGCAGCCCCCAGCCTGGCTCATGGAGCCCCTCATGTCCTTCAGCAGGAGGTGCTGAACCCTCCCAGCACCCAGCACCCAGCACCCCCAGCAACTAACACAGCTTTGCACGCAGCGCTGTAAACCGCGTCCAGTTTTTTTTTTTCCCTCTTGCTTAAGCATGAAAAAAAAAATAATAATAAAAAAACCCATTTGGGGTTTCTGCTCTTTCCACTCACTCTTAACAAAGAACCGTTTCTTTCTGGTTTTTTGTCCGGGAGAAGTCGGGAAACTCTCGGAGTTTGCAGGTTCCAAGCGAGGGCGAGCATCTCCGCTTTTCCTCCTGGTGACAAGGGCAGCAGTGATAGAATGAAATGTACATGCTCTAAGTGGGGCTTCTTCATTTTTAAACAGTTGCCAAAGCTACATAAATGGGACTCCTTCTTTTCTGACCCTTTGCCCTACTTCAAATGAGCTTTTAAACCCTTTGGAAAACATGCGGTTTTACTTTCAACTGCATTAACGCTCATAATGTGTTCTTTTGGCTCTCCTTGTGTATTCAGGGTTGAAGGCACAGATTTCAGAGATTCCGCCCGGTCATGTTGACAAGCAAGCCTTACGCAGGAGCTATCAAGCCCCCAAGTCAGCATCTTTTAAAGCTCTGTTAGCTCAGCTGTATTTTTCTTTGTACACCCAAAGACTTCTGGACATTACAGGAGTTCTCCGCACTCAACACGCCCCGACCAGTTCATATATAACGCCGCGAGTGTCCGCCGAAGGTACGGACGGTGTCAAAACTCACCTGGGGTTTTACAACGGCGCTAAAGAAAATACCGGTGGGCATCTCGCCCTGCTGGCAGCCTTCCAAAAACCCCAGCTTGGTACTCCTGCCAGCAACACGGAGGGACAAAGCCGGTGTGTACCGAAGCACGGCAGACCTGTCCGCCTTCGCCCTCGGTATTTACTCAGCTTTGTGCGAGGAGAATTTGCGTTTTAAAAGAGCTGGAGCCATCTCAGGCTGAGAATGAGAAGGGACGGGGCAAGAGGGCAGATTTCTGTGTGTTTTAGAGGCTTCGAGATGTCTTCCTGCTCTAAATCCCTCGTGTAGGAGACTCTGCAAGCAGCCTGTTTGCAGCTATCCTGTGCTGTGCTGATTTTTTTAGTTGTTGGCGTATCGTAGAATCACAGAATCAGAATGGTTTGGGTTGGAAGTGACCTCTAAAGGTTATATAGTGGTTTCCAGTCTGTTCTTTGTTGGTGATTTTCAAAGCTATAGACACGTGGCAGTTAAGGTCTTTTACTGTAAACCACCAGAAAGGCGTCAAGTAGTAAACAGGATTTGATCTGATATATCTAAATAATGTCTTCGAGAGGGTTTACTGAGTCTGTTCACCCCACACACCGGGGATAAAATTAGAGCCTCGTCTCCCTTGGCTTCTGCTATGAAGAGCAGAGGGAGTTTGATTCCTCCAAAAAGTGGCTCTGAGCAGCCCAGCTCTCACCTCTGATTCCTGAATGGGGATTTTATCAGCTCTGGAAAGGGATCTCCCATTTCTCTTTTTCATCCTCCACTCCTACCGAAGGGATGAATCCCATTTCACAAGGTCCCTTCCCTCTGGGCATCCCAGGGAAGCCACGAAGCATCAACAATTACAAGAAATGCAACCAAAGAGCGAGGTGACATCAAGGGGCTTCACATAAAAACTTAAATTTAAAGCTGCAGGTGATGGTCAGGTAGCCACTTCCCTCAGAAATCCCAATATTTTATCGACAAAGATATGGAAAGGGGAAAAAAAAAACCTTGCTGGAGCACATTTATGGAGCAGGATCCCGGCGGACAAATGTTTTTTGGGTGTGTGACCAACCATTTCAAAAGTTATGGTGGATTTTGCTTCAGGAAAGCTCTTCATTAAAGCCATATTTATTTCTTTGGGCTTAAGTAATATCTTAGAGCACTCCTACTTCTTCTAACACACTGTTAACAGTATAATTAATTCTCAGCAACAGGAAACAGAAACCTTTCTTTTTCACTTCATCATCTCAGAGTCAGACCTTCAGTCTTCTTCCAGGATCCCTATCAAACAGATGGCTTTTATACTCATAAACATGTTGAGCTCAATTTTCCTCCTGCTGAGCGAGAGATTCAAACAAACCAAACTTCCATACTACTGCTAGGAAATTCCAAACATCTAGAAATACTTTTATAGATGTTTCTTGGCAAGTGACTCTTAGAAATGTGTGTGGTTCGAAAAAGCCGACCCCAAAGCTACGAATTTCGCTTATGAAAATCGCTGATTTTAAAAAAATAGGGGGGGAAGGGAAGAGAAGAAGGAGAAAATAAGAGAAGAGGCAGACTTCTATCTGGGTAACCAAGTTTGGGAGGCCTGGGAGAAAGCATTTTTGAGTTCATGCTCGTTTGTAAGATGGAACATTTCAAGCTAAACAGGATTGACTTTTTAATGAACAGCGTCCAATTTTGAGACAGCCTTGGCAAATTTATCGGTTGAGGGATGGAAGCTGGTGGTTCAACCACACTTGGAGCCTAAGCCAGGCAAATTTTTGGTGGTTAAGACTAATTTTAGAGAGTGAAATTTAAGGGATGCAGATCCATGCAAGATAAAATCCTCGCAGATACGAACAATAGCAGTTTGGTGCTGCTTTTTCGCAGAGCTCTTTGATTTAAGGTCTGCTTGTCTTCATAGACTGTTCTCACTCCCATTTATGGGATTTTTATCCCATTAACTAATCTCTGGGTACAACTGATGCCAATACACGAGCAGATACTTCTGTTGGACTCTGTGACAATAATCCAGATATTTCACCTAGCAAAAACACAAGATATTTCTCTGTCTGCCGACACAATCCTTGCCCGACAGAAAACCTATTCTCTCCCTGATGAACGCAGGGGAATTTCCAGAAGGATTTAGCCATCAGCAATGAAAGGAATCGTTGAGAAATGGGGAAAATTAAAGAAAATCAGACCGATATAAGAACCACAGGGTCCAGCATTGGTTGGAAACTCAAGAAAAAGTGCAGGATACATTTTGAGAGGCGAAATATTTAGAGGCAGCATTTTCTGAAGGGGAAATGGCATCCACAGGCACGACTCCGGCGTGACGAAATATCCCAGCACTAACCCCAGCGGCTGAGCTTTGGGCTACTGGCTGGATGTGTAAGGTATATTTAATGAGGTTTGGAAACCTGGGATGCCACCACTTCTTCCCTCTCGTTTTCCAAGCATTAACCCTCCCCACAATTTTTTTTTTTTTTTCTCATAATTACTCTCTGGTTTGGTGGATTTCTCAATATTCTGCATTTTCCTCTCTCCGAGTTCGTGTTTGCTACATGTCCCCAGACCCCTGGGAAAGGCCTCATAAAAATTCAGGAATTATATCATCTCCATGCTGTTTTTTAAGGAAGAAAACAATCTGTTTTTTTGGAAAGACCCAACCGAGCCTTCGCAGCGCTCGATGTGTGTGTGTCTGGTTCCCTTGCCCTGAGCCAAACAGCTTCATTAAATCTCATTTTAAGTGCTGGCTGCGGTCAGCTGTTGTGACTCCAGCCCAAGCCGGAGCAGAAAATCGACAACCTTTAAACACAAAGCACATCTCATTGGGCCAATATTATTTTCATCTTCCTGAACATCATTGTCTGGTCTGTACCACCAATTAGAGCCGCTGTTAGTTTTGGCCCCATGTCAAGGAGCACACAAATATGGGACTTCAAATGCACAGGCGTATTTTTTGGCTAATTCTATCAGATAAGGCGGTGTTATCTGCACCTTTTCTCTGAGTTGGCTCTAACCCTATTGAAATTGTTCTATTTTACAAGCTGTATGTCAACAGTACCTGTTTATGGAAGGTGACATCGTCTCCCCCCTGCTGCTGGTGTTATCGATGAGGAAGCACTAAGTGGGCGTGTGAGTATTTTTAAAGTACACTGCAAAAATAAAATAACAAGAGAGGCCTTGATTTATCCGTCTGGTAACAAAATAATGAGCCTGCCACCTACAAATATATTGTTCTGTGCAGCATTCCCAGGTCTTCTGTACTCATTTTTAGAAGAAATCCTTCTTTCTTCTCACAAAAGAAAATATTGACTGTAACTTTGAAATCAAATCATTTATTTTCCTGGTGTTTGGTGGTCAGCCTTCAGCTAAAAGTTTTTTTTTGGTTTTTTTTTTACCTGTTATGACAAGTGGTGCTGGTCTTGTGGGTAGAGTAGGAGATGGAAATGGCCATCTTCATCTAATTCTGCTTTCCTGAAGCCAGTCGCTGAATATTTCAAGGCATGTCAGAAGCAATGAGAAACCGAGAACTTCTTGAAATCCTACCTGCATCACCTGCACAAAAAGCAGAGAGACACTTCAATTATTTTCCATAGCAAGAGCCTTAACTAGGTGCTTTATGCTGTTATCTCATGCACACCTATATAGAACTGTGTACATACAGGAATTAATTAGTTCCAGTTTTTAAAGGGTTGTGTTCTTGGGTTGATAATTAAAAGAACACAATGCCTTTCAAAGCAATTTTTAGAGCTGCATTAACTAATTCTGTCCCTGCCCAAAGCAAACAAGCAGACAAAAATCCCAGAGGTGGACTTGCCCATCAGATGCTTATAGATGTGATAGCAGCTGCCGGTAGCAGCGTTATCATGCCCCGTTTTGGGTTCCCAAGGCTCTTACGTAGAAATGGCTTTCTCCTATTCACAACTGTGACAAAAACTGAAAACAATTCTCCAAAGGGTGTAGCTGCCCTTGGAAAACTCAGAGCTTCACTTTTCCTATGATATGTAGATGTGGGTGGGTGTCTGTATGCGTATTATTTCTAAACAAAGACAAAGAAAACAGCTTTTGGCTTATGATTTCATATTGCAGCTCCACTCACTTCATACATACTTTTCCTACTCACACTCAGCCTCTATATCAAGACATATTAATTACTACTGGGAAAATAACGATCTTGGTGGTAGGGGCACAACTACTACTACAAGCAACTCCCGCCTTGCCCAAATGTAGGATCAACACACCAGAAGTTCGTTGACATGTCAGTTATATACCAATATTAGTCCCAAACAAGAAAATCAATTTCACCATGTTGCTACCAAAACAAAAAGTGAACTTCTTTACATTTCTTTGCTTCACCCAAGACCGTTGATGCCAAACACTCTTTGCATTTGGCATATTCGATGTCGAAACACACCAAATTCCCAAGGCCCTTAGATTTCTGTTTGGATTAAACGAGTTGCTAACAGCAAGGCAGCATTATTCCTATTTTATAATCAAAATCAGCTCTATTTCTCGCATCCTTAAAACATTTTCACCCCCAAGGTGTGCCAAAGACCTAAAGGACATTTGCAGCAACCAAGCTTTCCTTGTGACAGCTGAGAACGGTGCGTGTACGGGCGGAAAAACCTTTTCATCGGGGAGTTCTACGCGTTGTACTAACAGTGTCCAAATGTGTTTTTATAGAGAAAACAACGTGCCTGCGAGGTTTGCTGTGGTCAGACAGCAGTAGCCTCCTGTTACGTGCTTAATGAGCTAATAAAGACAAGCAATGAAGAGACCTGGTACCAGACAGAATCCAGCTGTCCCAAAATTATTCCTCCTTCCTTCCCTTTCACCGCAAAGGCTGGGTTACAACCGGGCTAGCGCTCACCCTAGCCTAGATGAGGTTTTCCATGGACTGCAACGGGATTTGGGTCAGGTTCACAGTAGCTGAAACCATTAGAGGGAGGAAAGGAAGGAAAAACAGTTCAACAGTGTGTGCTGGGCCGAATTCAAGAGATGCACGAGGGAAAAATCGTCCCGTCGTTGCTTTTCTAAGGAAATGAGCATCCAGCGCAGAGACACTGAATTAATTTCAGAGTGATTTAAAATCAGCTTTCTGAGGGGGTGTGTGCACGTGGAAAAAGTTGGTTTGAGACATAAATATATTCCTTTTGTTGATAATGGAAGAAACACTGTTTCCTTTGGTCCTAGCGAAGAGCAAACAGTTACTTTGATAGTCTTGGCAAATGAAAAATTTTATTTTCGTCGAACAGCGAAGGAAACACCGTGCAACCCTTGCCAATATGTTATACGCTACGTGACATGTCCCATTTAGCCCCACTGCTCCTGATAGGAAATTCTCACAGCAGATCGTCTTCACCAGGGGAGTGTCTCACGGCTCTCCTCCACTTTCTGGGTGGGTACATCCAGGACAGTCTTCCCTGGCTCGTGAAAGGAGGAAAGGGTTCTTACAAAAAGGAAGATTGTTTTAAAGCAGTCACCAAGGTGAAGGAGAGCGCGTTGGCAGCTGTTTCATGTGCTGTTCTGAATGGCATGAAGGATATTTATTTGAGATCTTTTCTGCAGGTTGCAGACAATGTGCTGGAGGTGAGGATGGTTGGTCAGCTGTTTACTTGCAAGGCACAGCCATCACCTGGAGCCTACCTTTCACCTTTCTCTGGAGGAAAGGGCTTTGCATCTCCTGACTCTTTTGGACCAGAAGAAGGACTCTAGGAAAGACAATCATTGAAAGGCAATGTTGGCAATATGAGGATGCTCCCATTGGGGAGCCTCTCGGCACTATAAATACCCCTTCCCTCAGCCTGAGCACGTGCAGACTCACCTCTCCAAGGAGATTCAAGATCAGGTTGGATAGAGCTCTGAGCAACCTTCTCTAGTTACAGATGTCCTTGCTCACTGCAGGGGGGGCTGGACTCGATGAGCTTTAAAGGTCCCTTCCCACCCAAACTAGGCTGTGATTCTATCTGCAAGAGTGAGCTAGTATTAGCTGAATAATCCCAGCTGGGTTTAAGACAGGATTGGAAAGTCTGAAAAGAATTGTCACTCCCAGCCTATTCCACCAAAGGTTTGGGAGAGATCAACCTCAGCCACATGTACGTTGTTGGCGTGTTTTTCCTCCTCACAGCACTGCATAGAGGGTAGCGATGAAAGCGGTGATGTTCTCTGGAGATCCACTTGGTCATGAACGTGGGATGCTGCTCGTGGGCTTGCTGCTGCACAGTTACAGGCCTCTACCTGTCTTTGGTTTTCCAAGAAACTAAAATTTTGGCTTCCTACTTCTTTCTACATTTTCCTAATTTAATACTGACACAGAGACTAGTGTTTTAGAACACCTGCAGTCACAGTTTTTCTCTCTTTGTTTGTTTGTTTTTCTTTCTTTCTCTTTCTTTCTCTTTCTTTCTCTTTCTTCCTCTTTCTCTTTTTCTTTTTCTTTCTTTCTTTCTTTCTTTCTTTCTTTCTTTCTTTCTTTCTTTCTTTCTTTCTTTCTTTCTCTCTTTCTCTCTTTCTCTCTTTCTTTCTTTCTTTCTCTCTTTCCCCAGCAGCTGGCTCTTAGCAAGCAGACTGGTACTTAAACTGTCTGATATGATGTGAGAAAGCAAAATAATCACCTGCCAAGGATTTCATCTTCATAAAAGGCAAGGTGTAAGATCAAGTTTCAAAACGTGTAGGAGTTCAGCACACACTGTGACACCAGCTTGAACTCTGAGGAACCAACTTCTGTTAACTTTAAAAACACAACATTTGTCTCCTTGCCCTGTCGGACCCTGATTTGGGCAACACCAGGCTCTTCTATGAGGATAACTCAACGAAAAATGGGAAAGAGAAGACAGAAAAAGGGATGAGGGAGGGTGAAGTCTTCAGAAAGCAGTGCAATCCCCAACCAGCTTCACTGGAGTTTTGTGCTCCTATCCCTTAATAATGTAGGAGAACACTTCTCATTTGCAGCTCAGTCCAAAGTGCTAACTTCACACTCGGTTACCCAGGGAGAATTTGACCACGTACACGGATGATGGAAAATGGAGAATAAGGGCTTTCTTCTCAGTAGACACATGAAGGGAGCAGGTTCCTCCTGTGAAGAAAATTGTTTGGACGCAGTTTAAGCCTTAATAAAAAATTGGCAGGGTAGCTGTCATGATAAAACTCCCCTGTTAAGCAAGAAGTATTTGTGTTACCATTCCAGATATGGAGAATTTAAGAGGCTGGTTTCATCTTTAATTGGGTTTTTGCCTCATTTGGCTCGGAAAGATAAAAAAAAGATTTAAGGGCCTTATTTGCTAAGACAGTGATTTTTCTGGTTCAATAAATATTTACTTTGTTACATAATAGTTTTATTGGTTTAAGGATGGATGGATGGATGGATGGATGGATGGATGGATGGATGGATGGATGGATGGATGAATAACATTTATGGTTTCAATGAAAAACTCGGCCTCTTCCCTTATTGATTCTCATCTTCATTTCCACCTCCTCAAAGGAAAAGCCGAACCAGGTAGCAAAGGATATAATTCTGATTTAGTGACCACCAAACATTTTTTTCACCCCTGGTTCTCAAAGCTTTTTCCAGAAGAGAAATCCAGCCCCTTAACAGAAGAGGAAACAGATGCCTGCTGCTGTAAAAAGGACTTGAGAGGGATCACCCCACAGATAATCACGGAGACCCTGGCCATGCTCCCCGCTGCCCATACTTGTGGGGTCCATCCTGCCGGTTGTGGCTTGGTTTGGGCCATGTGCACCACCAGCCCATGCAGACAAATTTTCCATCACTTGACTGCATGTTTCCTGTGGATCTCCAGCGTCTGCACACTTGGCAAACTGAAACACATCGCTTCCTTCTTCGGCTACAGATGATGCGACGTCAGCGGGAGTAACGCTGTGGGCCAGTTGCACACGCGAGGAAGAAGTCTTGGCCCATCGGTTTTATTTGCTCTGGGCATGCTCCGTGCTGGGTGCCGAGGCAGGCGGCAAAGATCCGAGCTGAGAATCCTCTCTCCTTCCAAAACAACATGCAGATAAACTGCCCCAGGTAAATAAAAACCCTGCTCTGAAAAGTTTGTAAATAACGATCAATTACAGATCACTTCCTTAAGGACATCAGCACAGGGGTTTCCCCCTCTGCTCCAAATTGTCAGGGGTGTAATTTCCCTGAAGTGTCTCAGCTACACTCATTTATGTATTTCTGATGACTTTTTTTTTTTTTAATAACGGTGCAGTCCTGGCAGCTCACCGAGACCTTGTTTCAGTCAGTCTCACAAGTGGCATTTTGTTGTAGCTGTGATGGTCTTGGGTAAAAGAGAAGGAATTTGCCACTTTTTTTTGTTGTTTTTTTCCAGATATGTCTGCCTGGGACCTTGTCTGGTTTTCCTGCTTAGCCTATAAACATATATTAAGAAATGATCTCCTCCTATAAACTTTCCCTGGCCCTTTACACAGCAGGTACCTATATATTACAGTGAACAATCAGATACAAAAATGATCGTACTAATTAGGGGGTAATTACCTGTATATTTGTATATGCATAAAATGCACAGAAAAATCTGATTAGGGGAAATTTTTAGCACGCTCTTTGTAGGGTATTAGAGGGGTGAGAGATCCACAGGGAGGCACTGATTAGCTAATTAGACTTGTCCCCCCTCCCCTTGGTTTTTCTTGTCTTGTTTTCTATTTTCTGTTTCCAAATGAGTACAGTGTAATTACTTCATTAGGAAACTATTAGAAGGGAACAAGAGAAGATGAGTCACTCGCTTTTTGTCGTGCTTTTATCTGATTGTGAGAACTGAAGGAATTTTAAAAATCTTTTCTAGGTCACCGATCCTTCCAAGCGCTCCTGCCCGTCTTCCCCCCTCCCTTCCCCCCTGACTCCAAGTGATTCTGCAGAGCTTGGTTCGGATGCAGGAATCTACCCACAAGGAGCAATTTCCAGGGCCTGCTTTTCAACAAGAAAACCGTTTATGTCCTTTGCATATTTCACTCTTTCTAGATAAGGAAAAACAGCTCGTCAGTATCCCCGCCCCCCCCTTTTTTTTTATTGTAATAATAATTTCTTGTGAATTACATTTTACGGCTTCCAGGCTTTGGCTCAGTTCAGAAGTTCTCTCAGACTGAAAGTCCTGGATGGAAATATTTAAAGACAAGGTGATCAAATCAAACAGAAACCTTGCAAAATCTATGTGTTGTGAAATACTATTCAACCTAACTGATAATATATAAAAAATTTGCTCAATGCATTTTGGTTGCTTTCTTTTTTCATTAGTATCTGCATCTTTATTTGTTCGTTCCAACCTCAATGTCAAGAATATGGTAAAGAGGGGCCCCCAAATCCATATATAAGCCATAAAATAAGTGATCTGCTTTTCAGAAAAGCTGAGCACTCTGCATTCGTGATCAGAGAGGAAGTTTCCAGCCCTCTTTAAAATGGAAGTTTCAGTATTTTTGCATCAGAAATGTATTTAATGATAAATACATTTATCATCTTCTGGAAAGGAGATCTGGCACATTTCGGAGAAAGTTCCCTCAAAGAATGGGAACTGGGTCTCTTCCTGGCTATTTAATCACAGTATCATCTTGCCTTGGTGTTTTCCAAGTCACTTTACCGTTGACTTGCCAAAACATGTGAGGTCTCCTTGCCCTAACTGCTGCTTGGATTAAAAGTGACTGACAAGGGATACAATTAAGGTCTAATTCAGAATTCATCAGGCTTAAATTCCTTTGGTAAGGAAATACTTTGATCCCAGAAAAAAAATACTAAAAATACTTTTTGGGATAATCACCGCAAGTTAATATTTGAATATTCAAGTAGCGTTAGAGCAAAAATCAAAAAAAGAAAATGAAATTGATGTTGAGCGGTGGCTGGTTACAGTTCCTTGAAACAACAACAACAACAAAAACATCAGGCATTTAGATCAAAATCTCTTGGTGTGATTTACATATTGATATATCCCAGATGTTTCAGAAACAAATGCTGTTACATCCGCTGATGGATTGGCTTCAGCTGCTCGCAAACGGCCACTGGAAAGAGTTCAGTGGGGGTATAATGTCACATTAGTCATTCTCATTTACTTTATAAGTCCTGTGTTGACCCAACAGTACCTGAATAATTTATTCACCGCAGTAAATTACAGATGGAAGCCTACAGGGGCAGATGTGGGAAAGGGGGTATTTTTCCCAGATGACAGGAGAGGTTGGCTGAGGCCGAAGGGATGAATTTTGCTGTTTATTTTTACACTGTTTTGCTCAGTTGGCTTCCCTGCCTTGGGTAACAGGCAGAAAATGAAAAGGAACGGTCAAAATATTGCCCTGTTGTTCGGCCGTTGTTGGTTTATTTTCACATCAGGTTGTCCTGACATGGCCACTACCATCGTTGCCGGTGGAGAGATGTGAACACGTCTTTAGGAGCTTCGATGTTCCAGCTGACGTGGATTAAACGGTAGCTCTGAGCCTCGGGAGTGTATCTCGCTCCAGATTACGAACCGGGTAGTGAAATGAAGGCGGTGATGGTTTAAATGACAAATTTCTTGTAGGTTTGTTGGGGAGAGAACTTCAGCAGCAGAGGCCAAGGGCATAAATGTGGACTGGCTGAACTCTCTGCTAAACAGCAACAACAAACAAACTGAAATCTCCCAGAGAAAGAGGCAAGGGCACGTGGACACGTGTGCGTTTGCAGCTCCTCTGGCGTGTTGCAGCGCAGTCGAAAGCAAAAGGAGCAGTGTCTGTGCACAAAAAAGGGTAGAAATTCAGGGGTATAAAACCTTCCAGCTCCGCTCCTCAGAAGAAAGAATTTACTGAGAGGTGCAGCACCATAAATGTGCTGTACAAACACGGCGCAGAATCCCGCATTAGGGAAAACCAAATAATCGGTGCCTAAGGAAATAGCCAGGATTTAGGGAGCTTAAATCCAGGCCCTGCTGTGATACAATAGCCTTATTAAGCATGATATTTTATATACGATTTGGAGAGTTTGAAGGTTTTGCATCGTGTTTGGGTAAGGATCAGTGGGATTTCGGAAGCTGTGACCTCATCCCGCGTCTGATGCTCTATCAGAGTTCAGCTATCGCTACGGGGAGAAGGGCTGAGAGGTTTGGCCAATTCAAAAGCAAAGCTGAGAGCGACGCTACAACCCTCAGTGTTTACCAGCCCAGGGTCTATAATAGTTTGGGTTTTTTTTGTGAGGGAAGTTCAAGCCCACCCAAAGAGCATTTCACAGCGCTCATCAAACCAATAAATGTTATAGTTGTGAGAGGCCACGTACTGTAGCTGCTGGCCAAGACTTAGCAGGGTGGATCTCTTCAACTTTAAAGCAAATCATGCAGTTAAAACTCCATACACCTCTTGGAAAGCTTTGGGCTTGATCTACCGGAGCATCTGGAAGAGAGGAAAAGATCCCTGTGACCAGGCATGGCAATATCCCTCAAAAGTATGAGGTATTTGCAAGCTCAGGACGGTTCCTGCACTATCGCACCTCTTTGGACTCCTGTTGTTTATACTGACTTATTTGTATCTAACTACACAAACATGCATCCAAAATGAATGTGCCTGCACATGGTAGGAAGTGGGAAAGCAACATGGAACCACTTAAACCAGTGAATCACCAACAAGGATTTTTATAACACTCCAATTTTGCATTAGAGCAAAAGGAACAAGGCCCACCAAAGCCTGGGAAGTACCACAAAATGGGTAGCCTTCAAACATCTGCCTTTGGGTCCGACGAAAGCAGAGGGCAAAGGATGTTCTCTGTGTAAGTTTGGGATTTAGAACTGATGAGAGATTACGTGTGGAAAATTGTGTTCGGGTTTATTCTGCCTCGTAAATTGTGCGTTCAGATACGAGACGGCTTGTTTTTAGGCTTGCTTACCAAGTTATCTTTCACCATCCATGTAAACACAGTCTCCAGATGAAATCAGACTTGCCTAGAGGCTTTTTTTTGGTGAAACACATTCTGAGCGTGATACAAACACAGACATGAATATTCATTTCCCTAATAATTGAACACCGTCTGCTTTGACCGCATCCGTAAATCTCAGAGTATAAATACACCCCAATTTTTTCTGAACGCACTGCACATTCCTCCGGTTGTGTACTACTGTACCTTTCATTCTCATTGCATTCTTTCTATTAATCCAGAGTGAATTTCCAAAGTTCCTAACCTTGGGATAGGAGTCTGGAGCCATGGAAACAGATGCTGTGGGGATTTCTTAGGGTTTTTTTTCTGCAGAACGCTTGGGGAGCACTAGGTACATGGAGGAGGACACTTGTCCCTGTGGCTGAGACTGTGGGATGGGAACACGATGCTACGGCTTTGCCTCTTGCTAGTGCCACCATTTTCTTCTGTGGGCATCAGTCCATGGAATAATCACACTCAATCCAAGAGTATTATCGTCACAACAGAGATTTTCCTGATGTGCTACTTCTTGTCAGAGGCCAATGTGCATTATGTACAAAACCTACTTTATTTTGGTTTAGTTAAGTGCTCATTTAACACTCTGAATGGGTATTATCTGACATTATGGGTATTTCTGTTATCAAACAGGTTAAGTGGGACTTTTGAACACAGAAAAAATACATCGTACTCTTCAAAGTGTGATACACATCTGGTCTCGGGCAGAACTTTGGGTGTATTATCTCTGGAAAACCTCTCTTATCCCATATATACTCAAAAAACCCCGTGTTCATGGCTGTAAACCAACATCCTTATTTGAATAAAGAAGTTACCGACAAACTTACCTATTTGGAAGGCCAAGCTGCTAAAATAAGGTTATTAAAATTGCGTAGAAGAATTTAAATACCTTCCCTGAGGTTTGCTGGGGACAACTGGCGACTATCTCTGCACCGGTTTTGATGTCCATTGGGTCAGGCTGCAGCACACAGATAAGTCAGTGCCACGAACAAAATGTTTTTTCTGCCCAAAAAATAAATTAACTGAGTCTGGTACATTTTATATCCCTTGATGACCCAGCATGGCCAGAGCAAAGAGGGAATACGCAAGCCATCCGATGTACTTTGTCTTCTGCCGTTTCGGGAAGCTTCTCAGCTTGACATGGGAAGCAAATGTTCTATGGTCTCATGGGGTCTTTCTCGGGGCTGACTGGTTTATAGCTGGAAACAAAAAAAAATCCTCAGCTGGTTTCAGTAGCTATTTGTTACCAACTTAAAGATCAGGTTCTTCAAGGTAAACTGAAAATGACAATTGGAAAATAAACATGAGCCACTTGGTGTGTGTCCTCTATTGGAATGAAATGTGACCCGTGTGCTGAGGGGTTAAGGGGTTAAATTGTGCCTCGGTCATTACAGCCCAACAAAAAAAAAAAAAAAAAAANCCCAAAAAAAAAAAAAAAAAAAAAATCCTGGCTAAAGTCAGAGCTCGTGGCTGTAAATAGTAGGGTGAGGTAGCTCTGGAACCAACTGTGCTGCTTCATGTGGCTCTCTGATGATATGTGATACCCAGTTTCTTGAGTGTCATGGTTATCAACTGCTTAGGCTTATAAGAACTGACGTCAAAAAAGCGTTGAGCCACGGCTCTCTTCTTGTTCTGGTAGTCACTCTGAGCTCATAAGAAAAGCATCAGGCATGTTTACACATGGCAAAGTTATTAAGGGCCCCCACAGAAGGGTTTTAAAAGGATGGAGTCTCACCTGGAAGATGGTTGGCTTGATCTTAACCCTTTTCTTCTGGCTGGAATACCTACCTCATAAAAAACGAAATGGGCCCCAGAGAACATTTATGTTACCCAGCTTCATCCCTCTCTCTGATTTAAACCAGCTCCTAGTAAGAGATTTAAGACCACCCTGAACAGAGCTGCTTGTCAAACTGCTCATTTAGGGTCAAAAAGCAGCAAAACATTTCAGCATGTGCCTAGAGTGTGAGCACCTGCTCTGTTCTCTTGACTACTGACTTTAGGATGCTCCAGTCTTACAAACACAAAGTACTTCTCTAAGATTGGCATTTAAACACGTATTTTTGCAAAAACAGAGTCGTGACAGAACGGATTCGTGACAGAAATTGAACTTCAGGTGTTCATACATGAGATTTTAAGCCACATGTTTTGGGAAGAAAAAGTCTCATCTAACAGCACACGTGTTATTTTTTCTTCTTCATCAGAAAACATCTTGCTCGGAGATTATTTAAGAGAAATAGGCACACAGTTTCTTATGGGGCCCAAGTCATCCCTGCTAACAGACATCCAGAGGCAAAGTATTGATTACTGTTCCCAAGTGTGGCGCTTTGAGCAAGTTCTTGAAGTTCATGTGGAACATCTGCCTGCTGTGCTCATATTTTCTTCTGAAACGCTGGATATCTCCTCTTCCAACTCTGTTTTAGATACCTCATCTTTTCTGACAAGTCCCCCAAAATACAAGAACTTAAAATGTTAAAATGACCAATATTGATGTTTCCAAAATGTTCTTTTTGACCAGAAACAATATTTTCCAGTTGTTTTGATCTCTCCAAAACCACACTACTTGGCGACCAATTTATTTGCCAACAAAATATTACCTTTCTCTGGTCATTAGCTAATAGTGGTTACATTCTGGGATGCATATATAGTTAATGTTTTACACATGAGCCTACTTGACTTCTTTTCAAGAAGAAGCCACTGGATCTTGGAAAACATCATCAAGCTGTCAGCATTAAGTGTAGGACAAGTTAATAAAGGCTTGAATAAATCATGTCGAGCTTGTCTACTCTTCGCGATGATTGGTGACATATATATATTTCAGAGGTAATGAAATATGCATTCAGAGTACAATTCCATTATTTTAATGTAGCATTGACTTTTTGTCATATTAAGTCAGACCCTTTGCCTCCTCATTTTTCATTTTGGTTGTGTGGTGTTCGTGTCTGTAGCCGCTCGGAGCAGATGTGGATGAAGTCCAGGGTGGATGACGAGTGAGCACAGCTAGTCTTGATGTTTGTGTTTGTGTAGAGTGTTATTCCTTCCCTCCTTATCTTGGCAAGGTGAAGGACCACATGAGAGCTTGTCAGAAGAGCCACACACTCGTGACCGCCTGTCCGTATTTTCCCTGCCATGTGTGCTAACCATTTAGATTGCACTCCAGAAAAAAAAATAAAATAAAAAAGTTACCCATCCATGAAATCATTTGAAATCCATTCAGGTCCTGGACTGCTCGTTTGTAGGAGAAGGCTGCACAGTTTCAGAAGTAGGAACCTCAGTTAATCCCTATCATTCCCAGCATATAAATGAGCAATGTAGATTAGAAGGGAAATTAACCCATTAGGAATCAGGTCGTTTAGCCTCAAGCTGTGACTGTGCCACTAATTTACAGAGCAACTGCTGAGTTTATTTCCCCCTCATTTTGTCTGTCTCTAAAATGGGGTCTATTTTCCTGCTTGTTGGTCTATTCAAGGAACATATTGTTAAGATCTCTTCCTCAAAGGGAATTTTGCTATTTTAAGTGTAAGAGTCGTGTTCCAAACCCGTTGATCTCTCACTGCAAACAGTGCATCCAGCCAATTGCTTGTCACAGCCTGAGCTGCTTTATCAACAACACAATCAATGGTCTCACCACATTACTTAGTTAAAGGCAAGAGGCAAGAAAGCTTCTCCTACAAGACAGTGCAGTTTTTTCTTCTACTGCCTTATGTGGATAAGCAGTTAAAGGGAAGGCAAAAGTCCTATGCTCTAATGCGGTAAATTATTCATGTTCAGTAAAACTTCTTTAGACAAATCTATCCTAGAGTTTCTCAAAAGCAACGTGAGCTTTCCTGAGTGTTTGGAAGATTCCTCTTTCCCCCAGAGCGAATGAGAATGAAGCGATCGGTATCTGGAGTCAAAAGCAGAGATTCAACAACGACACCACATCCTGGAAATCATTCAGCGTGCTCCTTATTTCAACCTTTTTTTTTGGTGAGGAGCTATAGATGTAAGAATGGCCAGTTTTTAAGTGGAGGAGTAGGTTTCTCTGAAACAATATTAAAATGAAGTGTGGTAGTGTGACCTTTTCAGAGTGAATCTAAACTTCCTCTAGCCCCCCTGGGCTATCCCGTATCTGTGTGGTTCACATTACCCAGAGCTCTGCTCCCACAAACTTTTGCTTTCAAATGGGTGGGTGTCGTTAACTCTCCTCTCTTCAGGGTGACTGCTTTCAGAGGTCCAACCACGCTCCTTTTCAATTCTGCCACTGTCTTTCCTTGCACAATTGTTTGAAATACACTGTTTTCCTTTTTCAGGTCGAGGGGGGTTGTATATTTAAATTTCTCACGCCTGTTAAAGCTTTAGAAGATATCGTTTACAAAGTCAATACCCGGGAATGGAAAACATCTTATAAAGTTTCAAACAAATTCTGGCCATATTTAGAAGGCGCTGTGTGACTTTGCTCCCCGCCTATAAACCACATGCTAATGGAAAGGAGTTTGCTGCATCTCGATCCTGTTCTGGCTGTGATCGTAGATAAGTCTCGGCCGAGTGAGGAGCCGGTGATTGGCTTACGTTGCACGTTATACCCTCTAACCTCTGACATGGCAAAAGCACGATAACAAGCATGAGTGAGCTCCCAGAGGGACGGTGCTAAGGGCTGCAGTGGATTAAACGTTCTCAAGCATGACTTCTTCCAAAGGCAAGAGCAGGGGAAGAGCTCAAAGCAAGAGGCAGAGACTGACGATTAAGGGCCTTGAAGGATTTTCCAATCCCATCTCATTGAGCTACTTGCTGCATAACCACCCAAAATCTGCTTTGACAGAAGATCAAGTTTGCTATTTAAAGATCAGCAGCAGCGGAGAAGGGCTGAAGGATGTTTGTTTCACTTTGTCCTTTCACTCAAGCTGCACTTTTTTTTTTTTTTTGCTAATGTTTTAGGAATGTTTCCTTATCGGGATTACAAAAAAAACAAATATAGCTAGCACTTTGGCAGTCAAAAAGAACAATATAGATTAGAAAATGATTTAGTGCCCTTATTTCGTTAACTAACCTAGATTGCCTGATCTCAGGAGCAATTATCCATGCGAGTAGCTCTCCTGCACGAAGATCTTTTTTGAAATCAAGGAAACTGTTCACATGAGCAAAGCTACTCATATATCTTCAGATTCAGGGCTTAATTTTGTCATTTTAAATTTAAGAACAGACTGTTTCCTTTGCCACTTACTTTTCAGTGAAAAGCAGTTCTCTTCAGAGGATAAAGTTAAATGGAAATATTGCATTTTGAAGAAAATTCTCTTAACTACACTTAATAGAGAGTTTGTTGCATGTGGCTCCTCAGCAGCCTTAATTGTGATTATAAGCAATTCTCAATAGATCTGTAACTAAATATGTGACTCTTCTTCATCATTTTTATAAGCTTTGAGATCTTCATAGATCCACTGAAACCAAAGGATCTTCACCAATTCATAACAGTCATTTATGGGGTGATACCAACAGTTGGTAGACTAACAAATGCAGGAAACCAAGACAAATTTGCAAAAGAAACTGTTGAAACACATACAAAGCTAAAAATGAACATACGAAAGCTGCATAATTAATAAATCAATGAAATGAATCACCCAAAGCACAATATTTACCTACAAGATACAGGAAATTTCTGCTAAATCCATCACAGACATCACTCTCGCTACTGTTATCATTTAGATGATGCTGGGATATTAGGGTGATAGGTGCACAACCCCTGGATTTGTAGGTTCAGGCATTGTAAAGATGTGAATTCTGGTGATCTGGGGTTTCCACTGCCTCATTTGTGACTCATGCTACGGTAGCTACTCTTAAACATGCCTTCTGACATTGTAAAGAGGAATAATACGCTTCATATTATGAACCAGGATGTCACGTCCCAAGCCTCACATTTCATAAAGGGTTCTAGAAACTTGGGCTTGTTCCTGGGTATTGCTCTGTGCCAACTGATTAACACTTCCAGGTATGAATGTTTAAGGCAAATGAGAAATGAGAATCTTGGCCCCGCTCACTAACAATAACCACACTCGGATACCAAGCTGATGATTTTAATACAGCCCTTCTAGGCAGAATTCTGTGAGACTTCAGCTTAAAGAAAGAAAAATAGATTTTCAAGTCACCTAACAATAAAAGGAGGTTAGACAGGATTATTCTAAGGTCCCACCTGACTTGGAAATGTATAAATGTACGTATGTGTCTGTATAATTTTAGCATTTTTGTCAAGTCTAAAGGCACATTTTCAGATAAGTGCTATGAACACTTGGCAAGCCTCTTTTAAACATGCTGTAAGATTTTTGGACATGGCGTGTGTTTATAAACCACCAAAAATACATTCTATCTCTTGTTTTGTCTCGGATGTAAGATGGTTAGCTACACTGAGAACGCTTGAGAAGAAACTTCAGCCACTTTTTGGAGGGTAGTTCTGGGAGCAGCACGTTCACCTCGCTGTGGGACAGCTTTTCACTTTGATTGCTTCAGATTTTCTCTGGTTGAAAGCGATGAGAATCATCACTGAAGTGCCAGCAGATCCCAGTTGAATAGCAAAGCTGTGCTTCAAAACCTTCTCTGTCCCAGCGCGGCAGAGTAATACAGATGCCTTTGGGGCTCTCCAGCATTTTCACAGAGAGACTATTAACTTAGATCCAACCCTGCGTTTGGCCAGACATTTCAAGTCCACAGAGGAAAGATCTGAAAAGCTTTATCTAAGCACGATAACCATCAGGGCTGAAGTATGACTTTAGTCCTGATTTACATCATTGCAGAGGAAAGAAGAGCCGGTCTGATAAAGTCCTAGGAAAGTGAAACTAAATAAGTTCTTCAGATGCCGTCAGCTTGTTTGTTTGCTTGTCGTCCAATGACATCAGGCGAGCGCCCGGTTTATCTTTATTTTCACTTGAATTGGATCCTTGTCAGAGTTTGCCAGAGTTGTGCCAAAGGCATGTAGCGAAACCACATAAAATTCATCCAGTTTGATGTTTTCTTTGTAAATGCTCTAAAATGGGCTTGACTCTGTCCCAAAGGATCGTTAAAGTTCCTGAACTTTCTGGGGCAAGCGCGACCAAGTTCAAAGCAAATCCGGGGTTGATTTATGGTTCTGATTGGAGACCAAGGAAAAGTCAAATTTACAGTCTGAGTTTTATGTTGAGTTTCTTGTGTGCTTTCAGTCTGAAACTCGAAGCAAACATCAGGGGGTTGGAAGTCCACGAAGACTGAAATCGTTGCTGGTACGATGCTCAGCCGGTGAAAGCTGGCATAGGCTGGTGAGCTCCCCGGCAGCTTACACATGCTGAAGACTTTGCTCTAGTGCCAAATGAAGCAGTAGGTTTTGTGGCTTTCTGCTCAGATTGTTTAAAAGATGAATAAAGTGACTCTGGAACATGGCTAAACAGTTCCTGTAGAGATAAACTGAGGGTTTTTGTAGGAGTTGGGCTGGTAGAACGTAAGCTCCCAACCACTCCAAGCATTTTGAAACACACCAGACTGAAGCAAAGGGCATTAATTACTACCAGAGTCCTAGTCATGACAAAATTATTCCTGGTAAAAGGGTCACAATAATTCTGAAAAATCCAGGAGTGTTTTGGGAACACCATTTTGCCCTTTTGCGATATAGATGCCAAATGTGTAGGACTTAGGGAGCGACCCGGAAAATAGGTGCTTTGCTGTTGTCACTTTTTATGGATGGCTGTCATCGAGAACAATGGCTAGAGCAGGAGCCCTTGGGAGGAGAGCCAAGTGGAAATATCACATCACAGCCAGTGTTTGCTGTTAGTCTGAAGCCTCAGCGCCTTGCCATGACTTCATGGACAGAAAGCGCAAATAACAAAAGAACAATGCATTTTAAGCTTGGAAGAGTAATCCTTGTTTGAATTCATAATAGTGCTTATTGGACAATGAGCTCCTTGTAAGATCATGGAAAAACCATTGTTGAAGGTCTGGAATACCTTTTTGCTGCCAAGCCTGGCCCAGATTATTGTAGATTTCCTTTCGAAGCGTTTCTTGTTTCAGCAGGAATCGCCCCCGTGTCCATGATTTTCTGTTAGTTCTGATCTTTGCTTCGCTCCAACCTTCGTATCCTGAGATGAGTTAATTCCAAGCCAATGAGCTTGAATCAGTGTTTTTCTTGGAAAAAAAACATTCCCAATCACCAGCGTTTCCCTTGCCACGAGTGCAGTTGTGCAGCACAATGAGGAAGTCTGTTTGAAGGAACTGTCTGCCCGTATGGGATTGTCCCCAGGGAAAGCCAACCGTGGCTCAAGCCCAGGAGTGAACTCACCCTCAAGAGTGCAGGGCTGCTCAGCGTCGGGGCCGCACGTGAACGGGCTGCCACAGCCTACAAAGAGTCATTGTATAAAGTCATCCAAGACATCCTGGGATCCTACAAATTGGAGGGGGAAAAAAAGAACCTGTCACATGACCAGCTTAGCACTTAGTCCTTGCTTTGAGTTGAAGAGACCTGAGATCTCTCCACTCTTGGATTTGTTTGTGCAGCACAATGAAATACAAAAATAGGTTTTCCACTTCACGGTTTAATGGAGACTCCAGTCAGTAGCTAGAGTTGCTTTAAATTCTTTTTTTCTTTCCCTTCCTTTAAAAAACTCCTTCCATGACTGACACAACTTTTGAAGGAGCTGGTGCCAAAATCTTCCTAACCGGTCACATTCACTACCTAGGAAAGGACATATGGGAGCAACCACCTTTCCAAGAGACTCACGGTTCAGCCGTAGATGGACCCCCATAGCTTACATCATCATTTCCCTGGTCTTGTTACAGCAAGATAGGTGAGCTGGTCCTGTGGTATGGGACCAGGCAATGGGCTAAAAGGAAACAAATCCTTTGCTCCAAGAAATCCACGGATCGCTGTAGGTTTTAAGAGCTTCTACAGGTATACACATCCTTCTTCAGTTCCATCAGCTCCCAGCGTTTAAATTAAGGCTGTCAAAATTCCTGTAATTCCCCTAGACCTCTGCCATCCAATGTGGGGAAAAAGGAGAGGAGCAGAGGGAGGCACACAATAAAGCCTTGCGTATACCAAATGCGGATCAGTGCCGAGGCGTCGTTATCAAGCAGATACGATGCCTGCTGACAGTGAACCTGCAAAAGTTGAGTTTTTCAACGCTTCCTGTCAACGTGAGGTGTGATTCGTTTTGGATGCCGAGGCAGGGGAAAAATTGCAGCATCCAAAGTCAGGACTTTTACAACGAGACATGATGCAAGTGAATAGCATCCTGCTCGTGCCATGGAGGGAAGGAAAATGAAATATCACACATTAAAAGCAATGTGTCATTTTGAGTTCTGTTAAAGGGGCTGGATCGTGTCTGAGTACGTCCAAAAGAAAAGTGCTTTTTTAGGAGAGCAATTCCTGATTTATTTTCTTTAACACTTTGGCAATTTTAACCACCTTTTCCTCTTTCTGAAGGAGCAATACAGACTTTTTGAGGGTCAGAGGAGACTATCACTTCCACAGCTGCACTATTATATTAGCTTGGGCATAGCATGACCCTAACACAGCCATGTGGCTTCCAGGAGCAGGAGAAAAAGATCCAGCCCAGATGACAGTGTGGACATGTTTGTCTACTGCCATCTGTGCAAATAGAGGGACCTCCTGTCCTAGATCCAGATGTGCCTTTACCAGATGTGACTGTGACCTTCTGCTCTTAGCCACCAACCACGTGGAGGCTGCTGCCCGTTTCCTAACCCAACGCCCAGCAAATTCACCAGGGTTGCTCCAAGCCATTCATTTTTAAATAAACCCCTGCATCATGCCTGACTTGGCTTTGGGAGAGCCCAAACGTCCATCTCTGCCAGAAGAAAGACATAGGAGAGGAGGAAAATTGAGAACATCCCAGTATTTGCAGAAATGAATATGTCAACAGATGGAAAAACCTATTCTCACATAGTTCCACCTTGAATCTCAGGCAAGACCCCAACAAAATCAGCACGATTTGTGTTTTAAAGCATTAAACATTAATGCTAAACATGAAACATTCTTTTTGGCATTGAGTTGAATGGTTGGTTAATTCTCAGTCTCCAAATATAATACAAATCACTTGAGCTATTTGGCATCATTCATAGCTTGATTAACATTTTGGGCATTTTTAGTAAGACTCTTAAATAATAGAAGTGGCATCTGAATGGAAAACAGAATAGGCCAGTCAGAGGAAAAGTGCTTTTAAGGCTTTGGAGAATTAGCAAAAGCCTCCAAAATGTCAGAAGACGTTAAAAATGTGAAACTAGTTGAGGTCTTATTTTTAAAACGGTGTCAGAATTGATTTGTCCTTCATTTGGTGGTTTTTTTTTTTCGTCTCCAGCACTGCCATTGTAAATGAGACAGATGCTAACGTTTCAAGGCAGCACACAACACACAGCTCCCTCCCTCCATTTCCACCCAAGTCTGAGTAGCTAAGATATGTTTCTCCAAGCTCTGTTTATGGTGCTTGACATTGTTACATCATCATTAAAAGGCTCCCTCTTTCCTGATGCGAAAAACACATTTTGGAGTTTTCTAGGCCATTTACTTTGTCCGCTTTGTGGATATACGGTGGACTGTCATCCCTCCCAGGCAATGATCCTGTAACTGGATCCAAAGAAAATTCTTCAAACTTTATTGGCCACAGAAAACTAAAGTCAATTGGTTAAGAAGAAAAGTGTTAATTATGTTTACTCTGGCATCCCAACCATGAAGAATTATTAATCATTAAGATCCAGATACATAAAGTTTGCTTTTTTTTTTCCTAAGCAGGGCTTTGCCAATTCATTAAACACCATTAAGCTGAAATAAGTCTCAGTAAGAATGTTTTTCCCTCATCTTTTAAAATTATTTTCCGTTATCACACTGCACTTGCTGCACTCCATCAAAATAGTCAGCACTATATTCCTGAGGGCCTGGAAAGGGTAGAAACGCTTCTTCCTCTTGTCCTGTATAATTTCTGGGGGGTCCTAAAGACGGATAAAAGAGTGTCCATCAGTTTCCATGGATGTCACATTGAGCTGAGTCAGAGTGAAGCTGTAGAAAGGTGTGGATTTGTCTCATTTGTCCTCCCTTTGCGAAGCAAATTAGGACCAACGAGGTTACTCTGTACGCAGGACGTATTAAAGGAAATAAATTTGCAGATATAACACCAATGAATCACGATTGTTATACTGGATCTCCATTTGCTGCTGAAATGTTTTCTCTTGAGAGCAATAGCAGAGGTTTCGTAGGGAAACAGCCTCTCTCAACCTCACCAGCAATCAGAGACTTGTTGCACTTCCAGTTCTGGCATGTGCTCCCTCTCTGAGTGGCCGCCGGTTATCCTTCAAGCTGGATGGTTCAGTGCGTGATAGTTTTGGTAACAGAAGATTGGCACTATTCCTTGAACTCTGTTTTAATAGCGTCAATATAACTGCTGAAACAATATTTTGATTCCACTGACGTACGTAAAAATGCACTGGCTGGGGCTGCCAGGATCTCTCTTTCTACCCCTCTCCCAGCTGATACCACTAAGGAAGAGATGAAATTGCAAATGAACATATCACCTGGTTCACAAGCTCCTGTCTCCTTCAGATTTTTGCATTCATCAAAGAGATCCTCCTTCCTTTGAACGTGAGAGCCAGGAACAGAGAAATTACAGGTCCCCACAAGAACTAAACTAATAATGACCTGATCCATGTGGTGACTCGGTCTTGGGTGATGTGTTCACATTGCTGTGAAATATGGAGGTACTCCAGCGAGCCTTGAATGGCTTCATGTGGGTAATGGGAGCAGTTTAGTCAAGAAAGCACATGGTTATTCATCCTACATGTTGCTTTGGAGTCCCTTGCTTGATATTCAGGGCATGTCAAGATTTTACACCAAACTTTGAACATCTCAGGTAACATCACCTCTAGGCAAGTGATGATCCTGATACAAGTTACACAAAGAGCAGGATTTCCTTTTCCTTTCCTTTCCTTTCCTTTCCTTTCCTTTCCTTTCCTTTCCTTTCCTTTCCTTTCCTTTCCTTTCCTTTCCTTTCCTTTCCTTTCCTTTCCTTTCTCCTTTCCTTTCTCCTTTCCTTTCTCCTTTCCTTTCTCCTTTCCTTTCTCCTTTCCTTTCCCCTTTCCTTTTCTTACCTTTCCCTTTTCCCTTTTCTCTTTTCCCTTTTCCCTTTTCAAATGTGTCGTATTATTTCTCCTTTCCACTCTTTGGCCTGAATTGCATCCTTTTGCTCACTGTTGTGCTTTCCTCCCAACACAGGCTGAGTGCAGAAGGAGAGCGGGTGTCACAACTCTACAGATCAGACATGAGATATTTAATAGGTTACTTGGTCAGATCCAATCTGTACCCCCCAGATGAGCCAAGAGACACCAGCAAACGCAAATGCAACAAATTCAACTCCCTAAAGATGTGTCCCTCAAAGTGGTGGCCAGCAATTCCAATTCCACATTGACATAACTGGTCTTGACAGCCCCTAGTAAGGACATAATTCAGTGGTACATTACATAACTTACAAAAAAAGTTAAACCATGACCTTTCCTTCCTCCCTCCCCCCGTCCCCCCCCTTTTCCCTGAGGAGGGGAGGCTGTAGGACTGTGTCTGGGAATTAGAATGCAACATGGGTGGTGACCCCCTGGTGCCAAGACTGTCATGAAGAATAAACCATATGTTGCGTCTTTGCATGTTGGGAGGTCCCAGCTCTGAACACCTAACAACTGTTTTTCAGCCTGCACGACTTAGCGTGCCCAGGAGAACCATTTAGGAAGCCAGAAGTGCCTGGGGAGCGCAACCAAAAGGGGCTGACCTACTGGTTTGTTTTCAAATGCAAAGCCAACCAGACTGACTTGATGTGCCACTAACCCCACATTGGCAGCCTTCTGAAAAATTGTCTCAAACACCGACTGCAGCTGTGCTGTGACAAAATTCATTCTTCTACCAGCTGGGAGCCCACCAGCAAACTCTCTCATGCTCTATCAGCGGCCAGTGATATCCCTTGCTCAGATGACTGGCTGTCCAAGGGAAAATCAAGGCCCATGAACTATGATTGGAACGACTTTCTTGTCAGGAAGACCCACTCAAGGCTCTGGACTTGAGCTCGCGCTGCCTGGGGCTGTGCTCCTCAAGCAAGAGCAACCAGCGCCTGTGTGTGATGGTGTACCAGCCAGCTGTTTGAGATCTTACAGAAGAGACATGAGTAGGTATCTCCCCCTACTTTCCACCATCCATCACAGAACTTTACTGGCTACTCGCATTTTTGCTCTGTAATTAAAGCTTCTGTCAGGTGCTTTTAAATTATAGCCCCGATTACAGGCTTTAGATCAAAATTCAGCAGGCTTTGGAACCTGCCATTTTATTTAATTACTTGCAGTAAATTATTTTGACACCCTCAATTAACAATGTCTGTCACTTCAGCCCGGCGACGATGAGTGCGAGGAATTTGCCATTTGATCTGTTTTGTCTGGTGGAAGGGTGCGCAGTGAAAAAAACGCCGCCTCTGCATAAACGCAGTAAGAAATTTAGTAGCTTCCACCACACAAATTATAAAATAATGAAAATTGATTTTAGTCTATTGGAATTTTGTTGCTAAAGCCTAAGGTGCATGTTGACTGGATAAAACCATTGCTGCATAACCAGGAATGGGATTAATCACTGGTGGAAGGACAGGATGGTCCTTCATACCTGGGTGTGATGATAAGACCAGTCGTTTAGAAGCAGGATTGCTCCCTGGGAAGCTCATTTAGGTGCTAAACATTTATCCACATGCAAGAGGGCTTGGCCAAACCCCCAGTGCATTAACTCATGCTCACCCGGCTGAGGATGGTGGCTGTGTCTCCCTGCATCATCTCGAGGAGGAGACGCTGTCTGAACACCCCGAAGGACAACGTGCGTGGACCATCCTGTGAATCAAACGCTTCTCTGCCTCACTGGCCAGAGGAATATTAAACTCCAGCGTTCTCAGTCACTTTAATAGCCTCGTGGGTGTTGATGATGGAGCTAATTAGCCATGTTCTCTAATTTATTAAAATCATAAATATTTCACTTCAAGGGAGGGGGGGT
The DNA here is from genome assembly GCA_013396935.1 of Baryphthengus martii. Classification (NCBI taxonomy): domain Eukaryota; kingdom Metazoa; phylum Chordata; class Aves; order Coraciiformes; family Momotidae; genus Baryphthengus; species Baryphthengus martii. The sequence goes on from VWZK01022238.1 coordinate 137,729, forward strand.
TGGGGGTGGAGAAGAAGGGGGTAGGAAGGTTAAAGGGAGACAAGTGCATGAAATTCTTTGGCTGATTAAACTTCCCATAAGATGCAGCAATATTTTAACTCTCTTAAGTGATTCGGTGGCACATCAGACCTGGTACCTCATTCTTTGCCTTGTTTATTTTTAATTATGATTATTATTTTATTTAGCGTGGATAACGTCAGAGCAGGGTATGGTTGGCTGGAAAAGCCAAAGAGCACAAAACCATTTCAGTGTCAGAAGCTTAAATAAAGAGCAAAGGAACAGCAGAGCCATAAAACGAAGTTAAAAAGATTTAATATATTGCTCTACCGTGGAAGCTCTGGAATAGTTTTTCGTGCAGTCTGTAGACAGAATTGTGCTTCTTTTGAGAAGAAGTAATCTGATATCCAATCCTTACTTCTAACAGTCAAATGCTGTCTTAAATAGACCATCTTCACACTTAAAAAAGTCTTGCTCTGTCAGAATTATGTCAGGAAATCTTCATATTTCTCATGGCAAACTCATATTATCGCCAGAGCTAGATTTGCAAGCCAAGGCAGAAGGTGAGGGCAACAAGCGAACCCAGATCCTGGAAGGAAAAAGATTTTCCATCCCTTGCCACACCTACCGCCGCCTAAAGTTTATGAGATTAATTTAGACTACCAGAAAGCTGCATTTTAGTCCCTGTTTATCTGTGGATGCTTTCTATGCCCATGGACAGGTGGAGAACGTTCTCCCTGGGCAGACAATAACACGGTGCATGCTGCAACTTGACTGGGTTGTTGTGGTGTGTGCCTCAGTTTCCCTGCTGCACAGCACAGATGGATTCTTATCTTATGGGATGGGGCGGGAACATTGGGGAGAGACAAAGCTTGGGGGGCGCTCAGGTGTCTTAGCACCTTTTATCAGCTTCGAAAGCCTGGGGCTATTGTAAATCATAAAGGAGGAGGATGAGAGGAGGAACTGATCCTGGAATGTGAGAGGTGAGATAAAATAAACGGAAAACGCCAGGGCTGAAATCCCCGCTCATTCCAGCCCAGCCCTGGTTGAACCCAGGGATGCGATTTCCCTCAGCAGCGGATAAAGGGGTGGACAAAAATGATGCTAAAATACCTGAGATTACCTGTTCTCCTCTCCCCCTTCAAAATATCCCCTCTCTCCATCCCCAGCCTGGGAGATGCCAGAGATATACGGCCCATTGTTTCGGGATGCTCCAGTAGATGCAATCTGTTCCTCATTGTCCCTTAATAGCTTGATTATCTAGGGGGTGAAAATGCAGAGTGGTTGTGCCCAACGAACCGTGAAATTGCCACTGCTCAGAGGAATCATTTATCATCAGCCCTTTAGAGCGAGGAGGGTCGGGGTGGCTCGGTGGGAGATGTGGGGCAGGTATTCATCCAGAGCCGAGATGCTGGAATGTGCCTGGGATGGTCTCCCGTTGAACTTTTCAAGGAGCAAGTGAACCCTGGAAGACGATGAACAGGGAGATCTTCCTGGGGAATTGAGAGCTCTGCTGTGCCGCGAGATAAATGGCTGCAAAGTCTGAAGAACGCATTAGGAACGTTGCCGGAGGAACACGGCTGAGGCTTTTTTTAATTCTTTTTGCTTCCTCTTCAACAGAAAGGAAATTTGGGTAAACCCATTAAGCTTGAATTCCACTGGGTTCGGGCCGTGTATTTTGTGTCAAAGCCGTGGTTAAAATGGGAGTGAGCAACTTCTAGAAGTGTACAAGGAATCTGGACACAGACAGGCCTCCCTGGGGCAGATTCCTCTTTTAATGACCCTGGCCCCTGGCTTAGGAACTAATTTATAAGCTAAATCTAATTCCTTTTTGGAAACTGCTGTCCAGAGCTGTTGCTGCCAGGAGTTCCCACAGAGCCAAGCTGAGGACAGGATACTTCCCTACTTGCTAAGCTGAGGTGAGCGAGCCACCCCACTGGGTCAAGTATTCATCCCAAAGTCCTGAAGCTTATCTAAAAGTTCTTTTGCTGTCATCATCAGATGGGAAGCAAACGTGCGGTTTCACCACACGAGGTCCAGGAGCTCCACCATGGGCATGGACTTGGTGCTAGCGAGTAAGTCAATGTATTTGGACCTCCAAAGAGAAGAAATGCTGATTTCAGCTGAACTTTGCATCAAAATACAAATCCATCTCAAGTCAACCGAGCTCCCCACGGCTGGTGGCAAGGACTGGTATTTTGTCTGACGTTTGTCAGCTGAACCAGCCCAGCAGGAGTTTGGTGAGCTAGATCTATTGGGAGAGCTGAAATTTGTGGGGGGAAAAAACACAGCAAATAAATAAGGAGAGTGGGTTTTGTGGGCTCCTCCCTTCCAGCTCGAATCCAGGAGTTACGAAACTTGATACAGGGAATCCTACGGGGCCTTAGAGGAAAGGAATTTACTCCCACCCATCCTGGGTTCAGCCTAACTCCTCATTTTTTTTGTTATTTGAGCCTATGGCCTGGAAAAGCGTCTGCACATTTTCTGCCCAGAGACCCATCCCACCCTAACCCCGTGCTCCTCTGTTCCTCTTGCAAAAAAAAGGCCACCTGCAGCACAGAGGCTCCCATGGCTGGGACCCAGAAGTAACCCCTCACAGCCCCACACATGGGGGCAAAAGATCTGCTATTGCCAGGAATTTCCTCCTGGGTGCGTAAATACCGGAGACACGGGGATCCTGTGCAAGGGGTCATTCTGCCTGGAAATCTCTGAAAACTTCCAGGAATTCCGTTCAATAAGTTTTCTCCACACCACATTATTTACTGAAACGAAGTCCCCAGGGCCGTAGATGGCTTTTTGTTAATGAAGAATTGTAAATAACTGGGACACTGCTTCGAATTCCGCTATTTATTGAAAGAACTGGTGTGTGTTGCCCCAGCAAATGAATGGTCATTGCCAGGTCTCTGGCTGGATCGTAACAGTTCCTTCTGATGAGTGTTTTATTAACTGGAGAAATGATGAGTTTTTATGGTAATTCCAAATCTTGCGGCATTTTGTTGAGTAAATCTGATTTTATGAGGCTTGGCGCCCATTTATCTGGTTTCCATCATCAAAATTGTGACTGGGTTTTACCCAGGGAGAAGTGTAAGATAAATGCCTTAATTTCTCTTCAGCTTTTCAGTGGGTGATGCTCTAGTCATGCTGTAGCCTGCTGCTGTGTGATGAAGACATGTTGTAGTCTCTGAACATAAGAACACTGTCCTCTGTTGATCAGAAAGGAAACAACTGCTGCTCACACACGAGAAAGCACTGGCAAAAAAAAAAAAAAATCCCCACTAAAATCTTGCTATGAAAATCAACAGGGTTTTCATAACTCCCCTTCTTGCTTATTCCCAGTCTGGGATACCTCTGAAAATTGGTGTACATTGGGATTTGGGGGCTTCTAGACCCTTCAAATCACACAACACATTGCCTCCGGTGTTTTGGCAAAAATAGCGGTGTATGGGATTGACCTAGAGCTCTCCAGTTAGGGATAGTTAAAATTTTAGCAGACAGAAAAAGAAATGACCCACTCCCTGAAAATAATCTCCGCCTGATGCTTCAAAGAGGGAGAGTGTCCAAAAATGAACAAGGAGGTGAGATGATTCTAAAGGGAAAAAAAAATAAATTAAAAAAATAAAAAATTAAATCCAGGATTTAGATGCTACAGAGGCTGTGCTGTGTAACACCTCTAACCCTTTATCCAACTGCAGTTTGCATTAAACACAGCACCTCTTGGCATCCCCCCGGCTCCAACAGCTCCCTCTCCCCTTGACAAAAAAAGAAACCCAAATGCTGATGAATTTCCTGGCAAAAAGAGGCACCGGCAGCTGGCTCAAGAGCTGCACATTATCGCCACGGCCTGTCTTGCAAAACTCTGGGGCTCACTCACTTCAGCGGTTGCAGCCCTAGGAGGTACCAGCAGAATTGGCTGCTTGTCCCAGCAGGGATGCTGGGGTGGGAGGGTCCTGCCACGCCATCCTAAAATAACCCTGATCCCTAAGATCTCTCTTATTAATGAAGGTCAATTAATAGCATAACGCTACCTGGCATATACCCTTGGGCTTGGCACTAGCAAGAAAATGTTGCTCGAAAGCAGGATAATATTTAACACTTAGCTGACTGCATCATATCAATGAGGTGATTGGTGGGCAGTTGTCCTGTGATCACTTCAGCTGATTTCACAGCTTGTTTTTCCATCCTGCTGATGCTGCAGGACAGGCAGTGACAAGCTCTTTTCCCAAGATCTTCCCTCTGCAGCTGCTGCCAGGAGCCGGGAGAGAAGCCTGGCTGGATCAGGCGGATGCTGGACTAGATGTCCTACTGAGGACAGGGAGAGAAACACATGAACCCACAGTTCTTTCTGCCTTCTCCAAATTCCAGGCATGCAGAGGCTACACCTATTTACGTTAGCCACAGGGTTGTCCTCTTAGGGTGTTTCCTACCACTTCCTTGCAATGATCTTGCAGATAGAAGCATAATGCAGCTGAATTATTGCCTAAATCCTCAAAAAGAGGACACAAACTGAGGTTTTAAAGGAAGCCCCAATTTTTGGGTTTGTTTTCCTTCATCGCCTGCTGTCACAGCATCACAATTTGTTCTGCACAAGTAGAAGAGACGCATTGACTTGAAAAATAATATTGAATAGAACCTGAGGTTCGCATCCCACCCAAGAGACGCAGTTTTAAGGCAGGAACTGTAGGTTGCAAGACTCGTTAATTAAATCACACCAATTAGCCAAACAGCACATCTGAGGTTCAGCACCTCCAGGGTTCAGAGGCATTTGCCCCTCAGGATTTTCGGTTGACCCAGGATGAATCATTGAGGGACTGATGTGAAGCCACGTTGAGCTTTCAGGTACCACCAGGCACAAAGATGCTGACCATGCACTTTTCATTCCGTCCTATCCCTGAGTAAAACTACACATCGCTCACAATTTTACCTGTTTGGCTCTTTTCTTTCCAGCAAGCTGTTGAACCCAACAGGTCTGCACATCTGATAGACTCAGGCTGAGCTTGTCACCGCTCTTCCCCCTTGGATTATCGTGTTGTTTTACCTGGATGTGACAAGGAAACCGGTGACGCCATCACTTAGCGCTCTCTAGTCAAATCTTGCTCTAAATTAGTCACTTGAAAGCAACAGTCCAGTCAGCCGAGCAGTCAGCTGGCAAGAAACTCTGGGAGAAAAATTTTCCATGCACTATTTTTAATATAAAATGGGTCTGAAAGCAAAGACTGGGATGGGCTTTTTGTAGCAAAGAAGGAGGTACAGATGCCAACTGTCCCTATTTAGGAAGGATAGTTTCTATTTTTTAATTTTTTTTTTTGAAGCAAAATGTCTTTTATTTTTCCATTCTCTCCTTCTTTGAAAGCTCTCACAGTCCAAAATATGTCAATGGACTTTAAAGGTGTGTCTCTTTTTCTCTCTCCTAGATGTGCCTATTTATAGCTTCACAAAAGCCTCTAGCAAGCCTGCAAGAGGGCACAAATAAGGCTTTTACTTTCTAAACTATTAATTACAGAATAAAATAGGGACATCACAAAGAGTGGCTTGTAGGTGGATCTTGCCATGATGCTGGATAAAACACCCAGAAATCCCAGGCTCCAACTTCTTAAATCAATCGTTTATTAAACAAATAAAAGCAAAGTGACTCAGACAGGCACAAAAGTCCCAAAAGATACAAGAAACACAAAATAGTGTCGAGGTCAGAGAGCCCCCCACGGCTCCCAGGCAAGACCAGCCAACCTTCTCTACGCAGTTATCGGTGCAAATTTCCCATGAAGGCTCATGCGTAAAGAGAAATTACTTTAATTTCTCTCACTGGTACCAGTTCCCTGTGCCAGCTCTGGGTTTTCTGTTTCTCCGACCCCAAAAGTGTGGAAGAATCTTTCCACCTCCTCCTACCAAGCAGGGAAATGACTCTTTTACCATCTCAAAGCAACTTTTCTGGTTTGTTGCAAACACTGTTTTGGGTGTCTACTCACTGAAATGTGAAATTTGAGCTGTTTTGACTGGACACTGAAGTCCCCCGGGGTTGTCTTGTGTACTGATGGAGCGCAATCATTGAGGGAAAAAAAACATTCTTGATGCAAACACTCTCGATTGTGAATGCGAAATTCTTCCTCCGTGGAAATCCCATGGCTGTTGGAAATGTGCAGCTCCCACAGACTTTGCTGCCAACAAACTCCTTTTAAGGCACGAGAGTTGAAAACAAAAGCAAGGGCTGTGAGCGTATTTATCTCAAACGTCAAACGAACGGTCATGGAGCACTTTGGTCAGATTTGCCCAGCGCTGCTTAACAGTTGGTCTGAGCCAAATTGAGGAGTAGTGGGAGGAACAAGAATTCAGCTCCGTTAGTCAGTTATATGTAAAAATATGTTTGAGATTGTAGCGCTCATGATGAGGAGAAGGAGAAGGAGAAGGAGAAGGAGAAGGAGAAGGAGAAGGAGAAGGAGAAGGAGAAGGAGAAGGAGAAGGAGAAGGAGAAGGAGAAGGAGAAGGAGAAGGAGAAGGAGAAGGAGAAGGAGAAGGAGAAGGAGAAGGAGAAGGAGAAGGAGGAAAAAGAAGAAGTAGAGGAGGAGGAGAAGAAGGAGGAGGAGAAGGAGGAGGAGAAGGAGGAGGAGGAGAAGGAAAAGGAAAAAGAAAAGGAAAAAGGGGAAAATAAGGAAGGATGTTTGCAATCCTTTGCTAGGACCTTCCAGCAGCAGCAATGACTATCCTGGGGTCCCTGCTCTGTTGCCATCAGCTGCTCTGTCAACTCGAAGGACCATTCCGGGGAGGGGGAGTTGCTGTGTCTGAGGATCCAGCCTCCTCCCCATCAAACCCTGGAAACGACCAGTAAGGCAGAGAGCTGCAGTCAGATGGCACCCACGCTCATGTCCGCTGATAAGCCAAGGTACCCTGCTCGCTTAGCACCGAGACATCCCTTGAAACGTTCAAGTCTTGGTTGCTTGCATGCAGATAGGTAGAAAACCAGCCCTCTTTCTAAGCAGTAGCAGAAAGAAAATGAAAATAAAAAGCTTGTGCCTGTTATTAGGAGACAAGCCCGATAAACCTCCTTTGGCACCACACACGCCCGTGGGATAGCAGAGCCTGTGAATCATATGCAGCAATTTTAAGTATGTCATGGGATAAACCAAAATACAAGGCAGCTCTATCGATTTCAACCGATATTTCTAACCCAAATTACAGAGGCAGTAAAAGTCCACTGGGAATGTATCCCAATATTGCTCTTAGGGGTGCCCTGTCGCGCTGGGAGCCGTGCGTGTGAACCACGAGCTGGTTTATTTGTTGTTGTTTCTTTTCATGACAACAGGTCACAACACGGTGCTGTTTGGAAGTTGCAAGATTCCCATAAATCAGGCAAACATTTCTTCTACTTTTTCTGTCTCTTTCTCTCTCTCTCTCCTTGTTCTTTTTTTTCCCCCTGCATTCTTCTACAATAAACACAGCCAAATGTAATTTTTTTCTTAATCTGCAGGGAAAAATGACCAACTTTGCTTGCAGGCTGAGATCTCTCGCCAGATTTCAGTTGGAATGGATTTCCACCACTTTGCTTAACCCCCAAACAAGAACTCTTCCTTTTTCTCAGTGACTTCCTAAGAATAATATGAAAAATACAGACTCCAACCAGACTATTTTTTTTCAATTTATATAATAAAATCTTTTAAATCAACGTTTGCTAAAATGAAAAATTATTTTCAGTGGTGAAAAAGCAGATCACTTATAGACCTAATAGGATGCAAGACACTGTGAAAGAGTCATCCCAAAGCTTCACAGGTCTGAAATACAGTATTTCTTTCTGCTGCTGTCCTAGGACACTCTTTACCAAAAGCTGCAGCTTGAGTAACATATTTCTGCACATTCTAGAAGTTCTCCTGTGACCTTCGGGCTTGTGACCAGTTGGATATTCATTTAGACTGGCAAGTTAACAGTTCACTTGCTATTTCTGAATGCACAAGCGATGAATCACTGCCAAACTCCTTGCAAACTCGCTCAGTCCAAGGGGCTCCTGGGTTATCATTCTGCTGAAGGTGGGAGGCAGAAAAAAAACCAACACTTTTTGCTTTCCCCCAGCCTTGAGGCCAGGTAAAGGGAGAGCTGCAAAAAAAAAAAAAAAAAAAAAAAAAAAAAAAAAAAAAAAAACCTA